>JAHWFP010006623.1:22430-43588 GCA_023313725.1 Lithobius niger
AAATCCAAGCATTATTGAGAAAACTCCAGGCACTGTTCTGAAAAATCAAAGCATTATTGAGAAAACTCCTGACATCATCGAGAAAACTTCAGGCAATATTGAGAAAACTCAACGCATTATTGATAAAACCCTTATTAGTGTTCCATCACCTATTCATTTTTTTTCCTATTTTTTAATAGACTTACAGCCAAGTTTCTGCTATTTTATATTTACTATACTCACTCCCCCCCCCCCCCCCCCCTCTCCGGCAAGATATTTCCACAACTATTTACAGTAAATTAATACATGATAGTCTCCAGAATCAATCTGCACTGTTGGCAGATGCCATTGCTCGTGTGAATCAATAGGTGGTGTTGTGTTAGTTGAGTATAGGATATCGAGTGTTATAAGTTTCAAATTCCTAAATTTAATTTTGGTGGTTTTTACCTTTCGACAGCATTAAAAGGTGCTTTCCAACTCGCTCACTCGTAGAAATGCCACAAATGTGGTGGAACTTAGAATTCTAAATATTTTCAAAAAATAATTGTCCGGTAGTAGACATCTTTGCAAAAAAAAAAAGCTTTCTCAGCCAAAGACATGAGTGTGAAAGTGGGACACTGCGATTTTTGCTGAATTTTTGTGTGAGAACAAATACTGATATCAAACAAGTACGGTTTTGTTTGAAATATAGATTTTAAATATTTTTAAAAATACGGAACAGATTTAAATGTATACACATGGAACCCTGAGCCAGTTAAAGGGGGGGGGGGGGATTGAGGCTTAATGGCGCGTCGACAACTTGGAGTTAAAAAGGCACCTAATATTTCGGAGAGAAACACTTGCCTCCATTTTCAAAGGCAAAAAGTAAAAACACAAGCAGACAACACCACAAAAATAACACGTTCTGCTCACTATTAGGTATTGAAAAAATTCGGGGAAAAAATGCTGTAGGAACGTTGATAAAGAAAAAGTAAACAATTAATTTCTTCCTATTAAAAGTTGATCCAACTACCTATGCGTTACCAGCCGTAAAACTAAACTGGCTTCTGTCAATACGACGACTTATCTCATCAAACACAAAACAGAATTAATAAACCAAAAAAATAACAAACAACTTTGCAGCTTTCTAACTAACGTTCTACGATAAGAGATCAAAAAACTTTCACAAGCTGTTAACTGCTTTTTAATGAGTTCTTTTACAATACAGTGCAGTGTATGTTGCCAGAGTTCGAAGTACTCAGTCTAACATGGAGCGTCAAAATTAACTAGTCTGACCACTCTTTCACCACCATCGAAGCCAATTACTTTTTTTTAAGCCTGATGAAAGCCTGCACCAATTAATTGATACGTAAACGCTTAAGAGGAAATACAGCCCAATATCAACCTTGTTAAAAAAAAAACAACTAGAGCGATAAACCTTATCTTCATCGTGACGTGACGTGAAGCACTAAAATGTAACAGATTATGTTGAAACTGTCTATCTAAAGAAACGGAAATAAATGAATACGGATGCAAACCTATTTACGTTGCTTTTTGGACTTAATTGTCAGACTGCCTGAGCAGAAATTGAACCCACGACCTTTGAGACCAAAGGACGAATTCCTACCGCTCAGCCATACTGACACCGTGTCAATGTGGTTCAGCGGTAGGACTTCGACAGTGAGTTCAATTCTCGATCATACAGTGTGACATTTAAGTCCAAAGGGCAACGTGAATAGGTTTGCATCTGTATTTATTTATTACTCTTTCACCCCATTTGGCTTTCGTCCTGTATAAAGAAATGGAAAGACATCTGTAAACTGTAGTATTAAAGGAAGAAATATCGGTTCCATTGTGGTTCTTTGTTTAATAATACCTATCTAGTTGACCCGTGCAGTAGTTGTGGACTTTTTATACGCTTCAAAGTATACGCGACCGTTGTTGTTTGTAACGTTGAACACTTGCAGGTATTCTTCACCCAGGAGGCACTACATACTTACCTCCAGTTTTGGTTGATAACACGTGGGTTTTGATTTAGTTGGCTATATTACCATCAGAAGGGTATCATTCATAAAGTTACTAGCCTCGTCCAGTTGGCTGGAAAATAATAGATCCTCCATGAACTATACTAGACTTTACGAATCCAAATCAAATGTTTATAAGGGGGGAAAAAACGTTACGCGGCCATAATGGGTGCAGAGAACCCGGGCTTACAATTCACGATGGAAAAAGTTTTCGAGAAATGAATTTTCTACCGTAAATTCATTTTCCGATATCGAAAATTGATTTTAATAACATGTGAAAACATTTTTGATTTAAAAAATATTTATTTTCCGATATCGAGAAATGAATTTTCGACATAGGTAATTTATTTACAGTATCGACAAACGAATTTACGATTGGGCATTCATTATCGATATCGGAAATTGATTTTTTTCGAATCGAAAATTCATTTCTCGATATCGAAAATTCATTTAACGATATCGGATATTCTACATATTTTCCGATACTGGAAATGGAATTTTCGATACCGAAAAATCAATGTTTTTAAATCAAACGGCTTGCCATAAAATCCTTCTTCCTCTTCCTCCCCGACACTGAAGAGATTTTGCATTTATTTCATGGTTTCAAGTTTTCAAAGTCATATCATTCAGAATTGTAGCTTCCCGGCCGTCTGGGTACATCCCCCTTAGCCCTCCCCACCTCCTGACTCCCTCACGTTAAAGACAGCAGCTTGTAAAAACGCTTGAGCTAACAATTTGTTTTGCAGAAAGAAAAAAAAAGGAACCTATTGGCCCCCTTCTGTCTACTTCGGCTGTCGTATTAGGTTTTAACCAACCACAGACCTCGAACGCAAAGCGAGTTAAGTAAGTCGGCTGGTGGCAGATGCGATTTATTTATTGCTCCCCCTCTCGCCCCGCGAGGAGGCCGTTGGATGATAACTGTTGTCAGTTGGCCTTTTCCCTGACCTCTTGTCCCCAAGGCTGTTAAAAACCTTGTTTGCCGACCCATCAGCCGCGTGGCCCTTTCATTCGTCTACCCGGGGTGGGAAAAATTCTTGAGTGTCACTTCATTTTTCTGCTGATCCAAAATTTCTATCTTTCTCGTGAGCAAGCGATTAGTTGGTAGTTAGACGTCCTTCGTTTCGCGGGAGTCATTCGTTTGTGTTGTTGAGGATTGATGTGGAACCGTCTTTTGGATTCGATCCGCCCGGACGTGTTTGGGTTACCATACCACTTTCTTCCGTCTGTTGAGTTGAGATTTTCATGTGGGAAACGTTTGTGGAGGTGGGAGGGGAGAGCGAAACAGCATGCTCACCTGAAATTTTCAGTGGTAAATGTAAGAGTAGAAGTTGATTATCGGAAAATTTTAACGTTTGGGAACATAACGAGTGATGAGACAAATTAACGATAATAACTTTCACGAGTTATTTTGCAGTTTGGACGAGAATACGGCGTCTTCCATTAGGCTAAAACGCGAATTAAAATTTGATAAAATTAGCGTCCACGCCTCCGCCTTTTTTTTTTTTGTGGTTGGCGGCCCCCCCCCACGCCAAAAATTTTGAAAAATAAAATAAGAATTTATTCGCTCCCTTGTTACGATTTTTCGTTCAATCGCAACCCAAAAATTTTTTGGGGGGTATTTGTTTTTATTGTGGCTGCAAAAAAGAATTTAACAGTGTTCGAGAGAAAATTTGCCAATTTACAGCAAGTATTTAGTTGAAAAAAAGAAACATGTTAAAAAAAAAGTTCACTCCTTCGCCAAAAATGAGTCACACTTAATTCACATAGTCCTGAAGGACAATTTTATTTATATGTATGAGTTTTGCCAAATAAATAAATAATAAAATCGCCCTTGCAAGAAAAATAATTTGGTTCCTTTTTTATTTTATTAAATTAAAACAGTGCCATGCTTGCCAGTGTTCTGAATAAATGACCCATGATAGGGCTGCGTTCGAGACAAGATGGAGAAATCAACAATAGGGTACTTATTTAATCCGTACAGGACTTGTCTCCAGGCTTCAGTTCAAGAAGCAGTCTGGTGCATTTTTAAGACAAAAATATGTAACACCTGGTACATGAGCACACAAAAGGTTGGTTTTCACGGCTACTCGAGTAAGTCTGGCCTACAAGTCTAGGGGGTTGTGGCCAAGCTTGTTAGGCCCGAATCTTTCTAAGTTCTCACCAATAAACGTTCTGACGGCCGATGCCCAGGAATCACCGAAGCTTCACTGAACGGATCTGGTATTTACGTGAAACCGGGCAGCGAGGGGGGGGGGGGGGGGGGCTGTAATTACCAAACCACGACGTAATCAACAGTCAGTGTGGTGCACCGGTTGGCGATTTCCTCCTGACACAGGACAGAAGCACGTATACTGTTTTGCAGCCCCACGGGTATTCTAGGGGGCAGGCCATGTAACACGGGTTGTTACAACTATGAAACCATTTAGTACCCAAAATTGAATCTACATCTTGTCAACTTGACGGTGACAACTAGCTTGTGTGTAAATTTTAAAATATTATAACTTCGGTATATTATTGTTTTCTCCAGGTAGAAGTTTGAAGTCCTCTATAAAATTTAATGTTTTTTTTTTTTTATAACTTAGTGTCTGTATATTACGGAAAGAACCTTACAAAAAAAAAATGTTTCTTTTTCACTCACTCTTCTAAGCCTCGGCACGTGCCTAACTTTGACCCACTGCAATAAAATGTTGTCCTCTTCTAATAATACAGAGGGTTTGGAACTCGCGTTCTTGCTGGATGTATGCCTGAGATATAAACTTAAATCCAAATTTTAATTTAATTGGATCCCCTTGACTGACTGTTGCAAGTCTTTCGCTGTCTAGAAATCATAAATTGGTACACTTCAGAGTTTATTCCTTTATACATTTCGTAAACTTTCCGGCTCTGAACGCATCTTGTACTGTGAAGTTTTTCAGCTGCAAATTTATAACCGTTTTGTTGCACAGAGATTAGTCGTACCAGTTATAGCACCGCGCCTTGTCAACACTACTACTCTTGCTCCCGCCCCCCCCCCCCCACTCCCGGCCCCACCTTCTAGCCCTATCCCTTCCTACGAACAGAGGTGACAAGTCTAACGAAGAGGAAGATATGGCTAACGTCAACGTCGCATCAACCAAAGGATATGTTAATGTTAATTTAAGAAAGAGCATTTTATCAAGTGCGTGTGTGACAGCGCATTCTGCGGTGTTGTTGACTCGTTATAATGAAGAAGAGTGCGACCGTCTTTGTCACGTTTTAATTCGCAAGACATAGTGCTAATGTGTACTTTTGTTGTAGCTAGGCACACGTCTTAAACGACTTCTTTCCATTAGACCAGTGCACTCCCATCCGTTTAAGTTTCTCTAACTGGCGAAAATGTAATTTGGCGGCGTTTATGGTCTGACAACTTAATGGAAACGGAATGAAATGTGAGTGCAGGTGGCGCTAACTGTTGCCCCCGAATTGCATTAATTATATGCGGCTGATATAAAAGAGGCCAAAAATAAAAATAATGCTTTAAAAAGAAGTCTGGAAACTTTAGTTATTGGCCTAATAAATGTGTTGATATACTTTGCTGCTATTAGCCTAGACGTCCGTGGCTCCATGCGGTCGATGGAAGTTTTAGACGCTTTTTTTTTAAACTTTTGTTTATCGCTTCTTTGTTAGACTTGAGTTTGTTGAGATCTCAAGTGGTTGAGGTATGATTAAGATACTTCTAAATAATATGAGGTACAAGCGAGGTACACGGGAAAGGTCAAATAGCAGCAGCCTTAAATGGTAATAAAAATAGCCCACATTTTACTTATAATAATATATAATTTTGTTGCAAATGCTATCGGAATGGCAAGGACCTGGTGGCCACTGACTGCCATCCGATGTTAAAACTAAAAATTACAAATTTCAAAAGTTTAAGAGTTTAAAAGATTAAAACGAAGATGGTATGGGGTTGGGGTCACGAATGCCTTACCACCAAGGTTAGACCTACCAGGGATACAGTGGTCCCCGATGGCATCGCCAAAAGTGTGGGATAAGTGGAGGGAAAAGCCGGGTATCATTGTCAATATTTCTTCAATAATGTTAAATTTATTATATTTTATTGTATTGAATAAATTTAACAAAATATATATAAATGAATAAAATGCATCTCAGTTTAAAATTTGGCCGAAACCATTATTGTCAATCTTAATAAAGACAATAAAAATTAAAATAACAATTGACAAGTTACAGAAGCTGATAAAGACTTCAAGCTTTCGTAAACCACACCTTAGAGTGGATTTACGCAATTAGAAATTTGCTCGCTCACTAGCTTTTACTTGGTTAATACTATATCTGCTAGCTTCATCTCGCCTTTACCGGAATATGCGGTTTTCGAGTTGTCTACATGTCGTAACCATGGCAACGACGCGGACGCAGGTCTCTTCCGCGTGCCTCGTGACACGACGTACGATGCGTAGGGCATTACAGCGTCGATTATGACAACAAGAAACAATTTTTACTGCAGTACAAGACGGCGGACTGATTTCTGAATGCCGGTATTCGACGGTTTGTTTTCGATTCGATAACCCAGAAATGCACGCCATGTTGGGTTTTGAATTCTCGCTGCGAGCACCTATTTATTCTACAGTCGACCGATCACTGCTAGAAGCAGTCCTTTGTATGAGAACAGCAAATTTTGGAAATAGTGTGAAGCGACAGCAACGGGTTGTAGCAATGTTTACGATTACTGTTGCACTTTTGTTCTTTATCCGTGTTGTCATTTATACTACATACAATTTGTTATGTATTGCCGCATTCATTTAGTAGAAACTGAAAACTAATCGCAAATAAATAACGGTTGACTAGCAAATAGCGTTTGGCGAGCGAGAAGGTCTCGTTTCCTAAACGCACCCTAGCTTATCCTGCTCTGTTGCGTCGGGATATTCGTCGGTTGCCTAAAACGTCAAACATTCGTGATAAAGACATTCGTATGTAAGCATCATGATGCCGCTATATACGTTATCGGGGTTAAAGGTAAATATGCGATTCAATGGATTATAAAATAAGATAAAATAAAATAAATTCGGAAATTCATCACCAAATTTAATTATTTTAATGAAATTTCATTGTATTTCTGCAGTGTGTTACAGCATGGGCAAGGTGGACTGTCTCATGTGCAAGGGGTCCTGGGTTCGAACCTGACCATAGCCACCCCCTAGCTTTTTTGGGGATGAGAAGGGCCCTTTGATGCCTCGTGCTCATGTCGGTTGTGGCGTGTAAATGATCGTATGAATTTCCGATTGGAAGTTCCTAGCATAATTGTCCCTGTCGCCTTTGGCTAGGAGCGCAACAAACTTCCGAGCAGAATGGGTAGAACAAACTATTTTTTCTTGCGGTATGTTTGAGCGTGTCATTTCTGAAATTCTCTGAAAATTTCAGGGGGTGTCAAGACAAAAGCTGATTTGCACGCACTCTGTGTAAAATTTGACATATTGTAAATTACTCGAAAATGCAATTTCTGGCAATAGTGTAACTGATCAAGACCTGTTTCAGTTAAATGATAAGATTAGACAGGAAGAATTAGCAATTGAAATAGAAATAAGGGCACGAACAAACTATGTGTGACAAAGAATTAACTAACGAACAAGCTCTTGAAAGGAAACGTCTATGGGAACGTTCAAGTGTTACGTCATCAAGAAATTGGCCATTTTCACCCCCCCCCCTCGTTTTCCGTGTATATCCTCCCCTGTTTTTCTGATGACCTTTTTCTTATCCATCATCAACTGGCTACCCCCCCCCCCCCCGTCGTCAGCAAGCGTCACCAGTACGCGAACACCCCTCCCCATCCCCTTCTTGATGACGTAATACTTGAACGGTCTGTGCGTTAGTGCTTTTGTGATGAACAGTTCAATAGGTGCCATGTCCAGATAGAATTGTAGAGATACATGGTTGTCTTAGTCTTTTTGGCTTTTACTCTCAAATTTGTCATTTGTTAATTTTCCATTAATTTTTTCCCAGTCAATTATCTAATATTTGTAAAGTAATCTACACGGATTATGCAGTTTGTTCAAAATAGTGGAATTTTTATTGTGTTTGGGTTGTGCTAAACAGAATCAAAGAAGAATGATAAATGGTAGGACTGTGTCGATTAATCTTTGAACAGAATAAAGGAGTATGAGTAGCGATTAAGGGCGTCTGTCTACAGCAGCCTCATTTTTTACATTCAATTTCATGTTACAAAACAAGCAAGTGAGTAAATATGAACTATGCATCTGCAACAAAGGACGCAGCATTGTTAAATTCGTGACAAACGAACACACAAAACAAAACACGGTCCCAAAATTGCTAATAAACAAGCAATCAAAGCACAAGAATTAGAAAGAGAAACATAAGCTAGGCTAATAACCTCGAATTGCGTAGAACTGAATTGGAACTTGGTACGAATGTTAATACAAATTCGACAAATGCTAGCCAATCAAGTAATGTTAACTCATTCTAGTAATGGAAATCTACAAATAAGGGTTATTGTCAAGCATTCAACTCATATCACGGGAAAGACGTATACGTGTTTGTGTCAAGCTTGGTGCGAATTTACGAAAATATGAAGTTTGCTCCCTATTCATATATACTCTGCTATAGGTTATGAACTCTACAGTGACAGGATACGCTAAAGAGAACATGGCGAGATTATCAGGTGATGAATATCAATGTTTTGATAAAGGGAAGGAAGCGTTCCTCAAACTCTTAGGCTTTAAAACACTAACCAACTCTGACGGTGGAAAGCTTATGTGGATTTATGGGTATAAGCTTAAAATGTATGCAGTGGAATGGGCATGGCTGGGTGATTATGACAAATTGCTCGATTATGACAAAATATACAAGAGCAAAATCATTTACGAACACAAAATTAGCGGTAAAGCAAACGCAGACAGCAGGAGGCTAGGGTTGGGTTCTTGCCAGCTTTTTGAAAACATGGTTTTTACCGGTTTTTTTACGGTTGTTACCGCCTAAAACTGGCAAATATCAGTAAGCTGCTTCATACGCTTATTTTCACAGTAAAAGATATTCTTCTCATAATATCTTTGCAAATTTTCGACAGTCAGTTACATAAATTTGCCTAGATACTGTGAGAAGAATTTCTTTTACTGTGAAAATAAGCTTTTGAAAGGTAAGTGAGTGAATATGAATTTTCTAAGTAAACGATGTGACGTTTTCAAGGGGAGCTTTCATAATTTGCCAGTGTTTGCCACACTTTTTTTTTTAATTTGACTTCAATTAGATTTTTGCCTTTGAGAAAGGGGCAAAAACATGGCAAAAGCAGTTTTTGCCGGGACGGTAAAACCTTGGTGAAAACCGGTTTTAACCAACTTGGTGGCAAAAACCAGCCGACCTTGCAGGAGATAGAACAAACACTAAAACAAAGGAAATGAGAATGGTAGCATTGGTAGTAATGATAGTAATGGTAAGAATGGTAGTAATGGTAACGGTAGTAACCAGAACCAAACCAAAACAATGCGGACAAACAACAACCTGGTTATGCACCTAATAACCAGTCTAGTTCGATACAAGGAAACAATGATACCTCTGGGAAAAATTTCGAAGGAAAGGGTAACGGTGGTAACTGACAATTTGATAAGATCATATGGTGCTAGACGTTGTTGTTAATGTTCCAGTGAAGAACACATTGTTGCAAATTGTTCCGTCCTAAAGAAACGAGAGTGACATCAAAACAATGCATGTTTATCAGTCCCGTAAACACGTAATGGCATTGTTAGTTATGCAAAAACCTAGGAAAGAAAGCTAATCCCACCGACTAAGACTTCAAACGTTAAATGAAATACTTGAAATTCAGTACAATTTTCATATATTTCATTTAACCTTCGAACTATTACTCGGTCGGTACGATTAGCTTGGCGAAAGCGCTTGGCATTTGATGTCACGACTTCGCACGGCCGAAAAGCTTGGCGGGAATCCTTGACACGTTTTGTTTTTTGGGGTAGATAAGCCACTTACACAAATGTACTATGATAAATGATTCTTGTGTAAAAATGTTGCGTGACACTTGTTCAAACATTGATGTTGTTTCAAGTAGGATTGTGAAGGAAAATAAATAAATAAATGTATTATGGTGAGTTTTGTAGACTGCCGTTTTTCCAACGGCATATGTTTGCTTTAAAACGTCATGGGGTGCCACAAATGTGCGTTTGGCAATATCTCCATATCTTCCTTCACAATCTGAATTTGTTTTAGAAGAGGGTACCTACACGTATTTAAAGGGTACACTCCACCTGCCTTATAACAGCCACGTGCCGATCGCCACATGCGCATGTTATTATCGCACCGTTTCGCGAGACTCTGCATAGTAATACAAGGCCAACTAAGATAGTAAGTGCGTTCCAAATGTGCTACTATCTCAGTTGGCATTGGGTGTAGCAGACGAAACAGCATGAATGCAAAAATTGAGTCGGCGCAAACCGGAATGATTTTTCGTATTTTAACATCTCACTTTACAATTTTTTAGGCCAGTATCTTACAATTTTTTTCTTCGGCGACCTATTGTCATAAATAATTTTAAATTTTTTCCGCGTTAGTACTTTAGATTTTTGATCTCATGGTAATTATTAGCCAACGATTAAAAATTAGTACAAGCACACACGCAGGCGAAAGGTCAAGGTTATTGTAAGCGCGCAGAGGTTCAGTTAATCGCACGATGCTAACAAATATAGTTCTCAGTATTCAATGGAAAATCTCCTAGACGACGCATTTTAAAACGGATTTTTAGCAAGGGAAAGACTAACGGTAAGTAAATAGACCTTTTAGGGCCGTACTTGATGTGGAGGATCGAGAAAAATGGCGCTGGGAGGAATGGATCTTTAACGGGTAAATTAAATGAGAATGACGTGAGTGAAAGTAACGTCATGACCAGGTCTATGACTTAGAGTGCGTGTCATCTCTGGGAAAGTCGGTAATGGAATTCCCCCAGTCCTTGAGGCTGAAATTATGAGTAATACTGTGCGCCGTAGTGAAACAGTGCATCAGAAAGTGACCGAGGAGTATGATAAAAGTTCAGATCAAGACACTTGGTATGTCAGTTCTGTAAGTGATGGTAAGGTTCATGTCAGCGTCATAACCAGTGGCGTATTACCCACGAAGCAGTTGAGGTAGTTGCCTCGGGGCCACCAGCAAAGTAGGGGCCCAAACGGAGCCCCCAACAACGCACGTCTCATTATGCAAATAATAATTTTTTTTTATAGTTTTTTACTATTGACAACTGTTCCACTGCAGCTTTAAAACGATTTTAAAATTAAGAAAAGGATTTATATTTCTTTTACACTCAGTATATTTTTTATCGTTCCTCCTGGCAATAGAAAGATGCACAGTATTGTATCTATAGTTTCTCGTTTATTGTTTTCACAAAATCTTGCCTTGGGCCAATGGCCTTGCTATGTTATTCACATATTAGGGTGAAGGGGCGATTTACTACGGTGATTTAGCCCTATATCAGGGAGAGCGGATCTCATATTAAGATGAGGGGCCCTGTATCAATATAATGGGTATCAGAGTAAACAGTGGCGTAGCTACGTTAGGTGTGGCCGGTGGCGAATTAGCCCTTGGGGGCCCCCCTCCTAATATACAGCTTAGCCTACAAACAACGCATTAGATAAAATGTTTAAATCCGTACTCCTCTAATTTTTTTCTAATTTTTATTTATAATGAACATAGGGGCCACTTTTTCGTACCCCAGTCAAGTGGTCCCTACTTTCACTTTTCTAAAAAAAAAAGACATGGGAAAAAATCCGGATTTAGAGAAATTTTTCAGCTTGTGTGTCCACCATGTTTTTTAATGACAGGGGGATGTGCGGACGGGGATGCTCGAAATTCATTTTTAAAATACACTTTATACCAAATTAAATAACTAGTTTACTACAAAACAGCCTTTTTTAAATCTAAATAATTTTTTTTCTTTGGGGGGGGGGGGGGGCTGAAGCTGGGGGCCGGTGGCATTTTGCCACCCTGTACCTACGCCGCTGAGAGTGAAGGGACTTCGTATTAGGATGAGGGGCCCCATATCAGGGTTAAAGGGTGAGAAGCCCCACATCAGGGTGAGGGGGCCATCTTCAAAGGTCTGCATCGGGCCAACAACGTGGGTTAATAAGCCCCTGGACGCAACCAAAAGGTAATGCATGGAGAAAGGAAATTACAATAAATGTTTCCAAAATCCAAATCGTGTTTACATCAATTCAAACAAGTGTAAAAAGCCAATTAAAGCTATCATTTCTGCTACGAACCTGTCTAGTGATAGCTTTAAAAAGTTGCTCAACGTTCACAAATCTGTGTTGGCAGCAGGGCAAAGAAGTGATCCGTCCTTGAAAAACTGTTTCAATGTTGCAAGGGACAAGGTCAACCGGAGCAGTGCCAAAGTTTTCTTTCAAAAAGAAGACGTTTTGTTGGTTACGCCATTGGAAAAGTGAGAAATTGGGTGCCATTTTTCATTAAACTGTAGTGCCACAAAAATTCAGAGAGGAAATGTTGAAAGTAGCACATGAAGACCCCTACAGGGAGCAACGAGGGAGTAAGGATTCAAGAGGCATTTCATTGGCTCGGTTTGTCAGCTTCTGTGAACAATATCCGATAGACCTGTGACACCTTTCAGAGACTTCGAAAAAAACACGTGTCAACTAAAGTACCACTTTATGTATCAGTGGTGGAAACCCCTCCTTCCCAAAATGATTCTAGACGTGGTAGGCCCCTTAAAAGAGACGAAATAGGGAAATAGGGTATTTCCATACTGCAGTGTGTGCAGCAACAAAATGGCCAGAGGTAATCTCAATTGCTAGCCCAAACTGTGAGACTTTCTACAAGAACTTCGGAAAATCTTCTGTGATACGGGAGTCGCATGTGTCGTTCAACGTGATCAAGGAAACGTGTTCACCTCACAACTGACAACAACTTAACTACCGTGGAGTGAAGATTGTTCACATGACCCCATATCACCCACAAATAAAAGGGACTGTGGAGTGGACACATCGCAATCTGAAGGGCACCTTAAGGATTTAGAATGGAATGTTGCGATTTATCCATCCTAGTATATATGCCTTACACACAGCAGTGACGGTCGGGTTTGCACCGTCTGAGTTAGTGTAGGCAGTCACTTCATTAACTTACTGATCAGTATCATCCTGAAGACATGGGAGACCACAGCATCCACCCAACTGTCACTGAATACGTATAATATTGATTGATATTCTCAACAACATGGCCGAGGCAAGAAGTATTTCACCTGAAACAGAAGCCAGGGCGAGAATCCACACGAAGACATATTATGACAAAGATGGAAATAAAAAATGCAATCATGGTAGGCCTACTTCGTTGTGGTCGGAAAAGTAAAATGGAAGTATTCTGGGATGATCCTCTGAAATTACAGAGAAGTGTATTGAAGTAAACTATCATGTAAAAAAAAGGGAAAGAAAAACGACAAGACCGCCATCAACATGCTGAAACTGTATCATGAGAGGCTTGCTTAGTGAGTACAATTACAGAAGCAGACACTGGACAGCAAGAGGATGACATCGGCGATGAATTGCCGTGATGGGAAGGAGACGTCAGTGATCCTTTAACCCCAAATGATGCGCTAAATACGGCGGCAGACACGTCTAACCTAACCCTAGAATAAAGGTAGAGTCTCAAAGAAGCCATCTCATAGAAACTCTACAAATTGTGTGGAGGATGTTTGCGTTTCGTGTGGAAAGTGCACAAGTAGAGCTGCACTGGTGTAATGCTCAGTTTGTGAAATTTCAGGACGTCAACTGCATTTAAGTGGTTACAAACCCAGAAGGACACAAATCCAAGACAAGCCTTCAGGGACACAGTTTCAACATAAGGGCCAGATGCCCTGAGCCAATCATTTGAAAATGAATAAGTGTTATTTGCATTCAAAGTTCGTTTGTCCAGTACTGTATGTATACGTTTTGCTGTTTGGATTACCATTGTGGGTATTGTTTCACTCAGTGTGATGTATGTGCAACATCTAACCTAACTTTGCATTCCAGGAAATTTAATATGTACATTTCTAGCTTAATGGGGAGGCAGGCCTATTACAACCATTTTATAATTCTGCTTACTAATGTAGCTCCCCTTTAATTCGAGTTATCCGTTTGTAATTCTCTTTTTCTCCAAAACGGTTCGATCAAGTGTCTACCTTCTAATTGGTGTATTCGTCATATTCGCTTGTTTCATATTTTTATGTTGTCAGAGGGAACGAGTATGGAACTCTCGTAGTAAGATTAGCAAGTCTGCAATCCCAGTGGTTGATGGCACAAATGGCGCATGATGGTCGATTGACAACAAATTACGTGAGTGGCTTAGGGTTTTAAATATGAATTTTCGTGAGATTTGCGTGATCCAGTGAGCATTCAGCAAAGTTTCTGTGACGTTAACAACGTTTCTATCATTTATTGTAACTATTTGGCACGTACAGATTTGATGAAAACACTCTTTACCCACTTGTACTCTTTATATCTACTTGTTGCACTTGTCGCACACTTGTTACCCTCTTGTTGCACTAACTCACTTGCTAACTTGCCCAAGCTGTACTCGTTCTCCATTTGTTGCACTTGTTAGTATTCTTTACCCACTTGTTGCAATTACCCACTTGCTAACTTGCCCAAGATGTACTCGTTCCCCATTTGTTGCACTTGTTAGCATTCTTTACCCACTTGTTGCAATTACCCACTTGCTAACTTGCCCAAGCTGTACTCGTTCCCCATTTGTTGCACTTGTTAGTATTCTTTACCCACTTCTTGTTGCAATTTCCCACTAACGCTACCACTTTCAGGCTGATATTTCTTTCAAATGACTCACATGATGCACTGAAGACATAACTTCTCTCGATGTGAAAATGACGCCTTGCACCTTTCACTCCCGTGCTTCTAATAATTTCTCTCGTCTAGCTTGAGTATTTTACAACACCGCCATAAAATACTCCGATAATAAGAGGTTGCAGACACGGTTTAGCACATTTTATTTATTAATATTTACATTCAGTTGCACTTTTCGCACAGTATTTCTGAGATAAAGAGGCACAGGCAGCGGCAGCAACAAAACAATAAACAACAATTTCTTGTCAAAATCCGAGAGCTGCACGAACCCTTCCCCGTCCCCACCCCGTACACACGTCAGACGATCGCTTATATTCTTTACCTGCCAAAACTCCTTCTCCTAAAGATGTCATCAGTATACAAATTTTCTCATCATCCGTTTTGCCATAATTTGATGAAGATCTTCGCTTAATTGCGGTCTAATGACGAAACGAAAAATTTTTTTTTCTCTTCACTACTGTACTTCATGCAAGATCAACGAACTCGGGACATTAACAAAAAACAAGATCTTAAGAAGTAACCGAAAGTCCTTTTTTTTTTGGTAACCTTTCTTATCAAAATCTCCGCTTTTTAAGACCACGCAAACTATAACTTTTAAAACAAGGGAGAGGTCGGCATGCTGCAGGTAATTCCCATTCGATTACATCGTCATTTACAATCCCCACTTTAGTACTTTTCTCTCACCAGAACATATGTAGTTTTGTACTTGTGGAATCCCGCTAATTCATCATAGACCAATTAAGAGGTTTTCCAAGCGCTGAGGCGGGGCGATGGGAAGCGCCGTGACGAGTAATGACGTTAATGTGAAAAAAAGGTTAGGTACTTAACAATTCTTCCTGAGCCACAGGCCTTTTTCTCATAAGAATTGCAGTTTTTAAGAGCGATAACAAACTTACGATGACAACAACACCTTGTATACAAACAAGAACGCTGTTTGTTTTATTGCGCTTTTTAATTTGGAAGCTCGAGTCCTTACTTAGGTTATCTCTGATGCTATGCACTGAAACAAACATTTATCATACTGCATGGTGTCCCTCAGGGTTCTGTTTTAGGCCCCTTGTTTTTCTTTAATCTATAGCAACTTTATCCCAAATATTTTAACGCAGACATAAGGTTGTACGGTAGGTGTTAATTTTTTTTCTTCTTATGATCTATATGCGGTAAATGTTTTAGTTCACTGTCTGTACTTATTATTGCTAAATTGGATTACTTCTAACTTTTTTATGGAGTAGCCTATTTTGCTTACGAACCATCGCGAGGAAACGGAAGGGAGAAAAACTTTTCGTGGCTTGAGGCACAAAAGTTCGATGCACGTGTTGTGCTACGGTTGATTAAAACAAGAATAAATAGTGTTAAAAAAGTAAGTACGACACTTATTCCTCCTAGTTCACAAGATATTGTGTTAGCAATTTTTCTTTTTATGTCTTGATTCTCTCACTTGAAAAGGCCTGCAATACCCGTCAAAAATTAGATATTAAAAAATATATATTTATCGTGAATTGTATAATACAATGTAATACAATATTATATTATAATAATCCGAAATAATAACAACTGGATGATAACTCTTCCCTTTAGAAACTCTTATGGAAAAGGAACCATGAATTTCATTGTTCCTACGATTCTAAATAAACTACCAAAAAATCTTAGAAACATAAATAATCTTTGAAAACTGAAAAGGAAGTTAAAAACTGGATGTTCAATAGAGAATCAATGTGACTTCTTGATTTCATCTTGTTGATGTGCGATAATATTTGTTTGTATTCAACATTTTTTAATGTTTTTTTTAATTGACGTACTGAAGTTAATATTTTATGTATTTAATTTTGTATTAATGTTTGTTAAAATACACATTGTTATCTTGTTTTTTTGCACTGAACTGCTATTTTTATCCGGCATAATACAGTTGTATGGACTCGTGCCCTGATATACACATAAATTATATAAACTAGCTGTACACCCGGCGCAACATACGCCGGTCTAGCCGGTTCCCGCACACCTGAGCGAAATACTGTAGTGGGCAGTATGGAATGAAAAGGGTACCGACTGCCCCCTGCTCCGACCTCCCCTGCGGTCTGATTTTCCCCCGTGCTCCCCCCCCCCCCCGTCCCCCCTACCCCCCCCGTGAACCCTTTCCCGTCCCTGACCCGGATTCCCCTATTGAGTGGTCTGAATATCCCCATCCCTGCTCCTCCTCTATTTTAACCCGTGCTGATTTGTTTTGTTTTGCTGGAAGTAAATGTCTGTTTTCAATGGAAGTCGCTCAATTGCCCATTTCTCAGTTCTGATACCAAGCGCAATAAATCCAACAACGGTCGTGCATGCAGTGATAGTTACAGAACCAACTTTGAAACCCTTCACGTCGGCTCTAAGAGGTAGCATTATTAAAGCAATATTTCGATTGTTACTGATTGTTATCGGCCACACCCGTTTCTTCGCCCTCTTTCATTATAGTGCATAATGATGAATTTGTTGCCCAACCTAAGCGTATTATTAACACTGGCGATAGTATTAGTAAGGGTCGACCTAGGATCGCTGTGTTAAACTCTCAACTTTGAGAGCTTATAACTCCGTCAAAAGTAAACATCTTTAAACCAAATTTGGAATCTAGCCTTGACTAGTCATAGCCTGTCTGCAGTCCAAAAACTGTGAAATTCGGTCGAGCCAAACCCGAGATACAGAGAGGGGCCAAATAGACAACTTCTTGTTCTTCTTCTTGACGATGATGATGATGTTGTTGTTGTTCTGGGGATACTTTCGTCTGTCCTCTCTGCAGGGCAAACCATTTGTCCTATAAAGCTGGTTCTTAGGTCATTTTACAGGTATTGCTCTGTAGATGTGCCCTTTCCATAAGGCATTTTCTAATTGGTCAAGTTGTTCAGGGGTTATGGAGCTCTAAACGACCAGATTGATTGTTTTACATTTTTTTAAACATTGTTATTATGCAACAATGCCAATTAGCAAAAGCCAGCTGCAAGACGTAGACTGTAGATAATAAACAAAAACGGAACGTTAAATGTTTAGAGTAAGGGTCTAAAAGTCAAAACCTAGAAAGAACACGGACAAGCTTTGACAGTCAGGGTCTATGGTGTACAATTTTGTTAGCAGAGGCTGGTAAGCATTAGACCCTTACTACCCGGTGGTTAGCTTAGTTCTAGTCTATTGGATAGATCGTGTGTCTGAACGGTTGTAGCAGGTTTTCTTTGTTCTTACAATATTGTCATGGAAATTTAAGAGCACAATTTTCTTCTAACGATTCGGCATTTTATCTTTTGTGCTTTAGATTTTTTTATTATATTTCGTAGATTTATGGCAGAGGATAACTAAATTAATGCTCCCTGCTGCGAATATGCTGTCTTGTTACTAAATCGAAAAATAATTTTCAACATAACGCAAAGCAGGAAACGTATACCGTACTACAACTGGATCATTACATGGGTCTTTATAGGAGGATTTACAGTTTTTTGCCAAAATATATTTATTGCTGACCACCGGGTAGTAAGGGTCTAATGCTTACCAGCCTCTACTGACAAAATTGTACACCATAGACCCTGACTGTCAAAGCTTGTCCGTGTTCCTTCTAGGTTTTGACTTTTAGACCCTTACTCTAAACATTTAACGTTCCGTTTTTGTTTATTATCTATATATATAGATTATAATTTATATTATTTGATATTATTATTATTATTATTATATAATACAATGTAATACAATATTATATTATATTATATTATATTATATTATATTATATTATATTATGAAGATCACAATTACTTGGCCGAACGAGAAATGATATGTAGGTGGCGCCCATCTCCCATCTAGCGGTTCAAAATCTGCGTTTCCAAACGGTCGATATACAGAAAAAAGCGCCCATGATGTCGTTAGGCTTAACTTTACCGCATGCTACCTGGTGCACGTAGACGCACCAACTCTACACTCAATAATTAAGGAGACGTATGGCTTGTTTGTTTCGTAAAAAGAATTTTATTTGTTTGTTCCTTCGCTTGCTGAAATTAAGGGCTAGACAGAACTAAATTATAGCAGCAAATGGCTATAGACGCTGCAGCCTGTCATTTGGAGGCAATCTCCCTTTAAATGGCCTTTATTTCACCTCTTTCGGTAAAAAAAAAAATTAACAGAATGCCACATCACACTCACCACCATTTTACAAATGACACAGCAGTTTTTAAATACAAACACTAATTAATGCCATTAACGATATGCAAATAATTTAAAAGCGATTAATAATACCATCAGGTGTTCGTATCCTTCGAAAGTGACAACCTCGAAATTTCCCCCTCCCTATTTTTCCTATATCGATGGTTGGTCACGCCTTTAAAAAAAGATTGCTTTCGCCAAGAATTCCCACTCATCAGCATGCAGTGCAATGCCGGTAGTAGGTTAAAAAAAAATGTATGCGGTACATAATAAAAAATAAATTTAAAAAAAAACGACCGGAGGCTTTGGAATTTTTGTTATATTGTGAAACATGCAGCGACGGATAATCTGATTTCTCGGCTGGCTGTCTCGCAACGACGTGCTCGGCCTGGCAAAACCTGTTTCTTCCCTCTTTTCCCCGTCTTATTTTCTTTCCTTTCCCTTTCTTGATCCCGAAGTATAAAAGTTGGGAAAGAGATAGATCGTCTTTTTACTTTCACTTTATCTCCCTTTTGTCTCTTCTCTCCATCGGCGAATTAAGTTTGCCCGAGGCGATGGGTGGGGACGCCACCAGTATTAGACAGGATGGAACGAAAGAAAGAAAATAAAAGAAAGGAAATAATGAAGGTGAAAAGAAAATGGAGGTGTATGCCTGGCCCACAATCCATCTTGTTTTGTCGGTTGGGGCTGCCGATTTAAATGGATTGTTCGATTCGACTTGGCTGTTATCAAGATTTTGATATTTGATTTGACGTTAAAACAAATTGGATGACCTTCTCGTGGAGTTTTTTTTTTACTCAGCTTTTTTTTTTTTTTTTGGTTTTATTTTTTTGTGTGTGGGGATGATTATTACAGTGGAAGGCATCATGCACGAGCACATGATGTCTCAAGAATCTGTTCCTTATAAATTTGTAAGTAATTTACAAACATCTTATTTTGTAGCTTAAAAACACGTGAAATGAAAGTAGGGCACTTTCTCGTTGTGACAGTATAAACTAGTGTTTTCCACTTTTCAGTAATTAGGAATTTGTAATGAAGTGTAAAATTTTTAAAAAAATTACAATTTTGAAATTATTGGCGGAGCGAGTGAGCGAGCGAGCGCAGCGTATAACGGACACCAATTTGCAAAATATTGGATGGTTGGTTGCACTCTTGTAATCTGGGTGGAGCCCAAACGAAAGGTCGGATTGGAATGAAATTTGGTCCATCGCTGGTTACCCCCAAAAGTATTGCTTAGCCAAAATTTGCCATAAATCGAACAATTATTATGGAGGAACTTACAAATTTTCGAATTTATTTCTAACACTCACCATTGTAAATTTGGAATCCTGAATAGTTAAGGAATTCCGACGAAGCATATACCATGCTGGTGGTAGTCAAGTGAACGTTAAAAAACACGGCAAATTAAATATTGGTTGTTTTTTTCTAGCTGATAACTTTTTTTGACGTAACTCAATGAAATAATAACATTTGATTATCGCATTTTAACCACTACTGGAACATTTCAACCATAAAAAACAAAAGGATTCCATTAACGATACACCTTTGCATCATTTGAAAAAAAGAAAGCTTGGAGGGATTACCTTCAGCATGGCGACGAAACTGGCATTTACACTAGCGATGGTAATCACGAATATGAAACCTAAATCGTCGTATCACAGCGAAGCGATAGGCCTACATGTAAAACGAAACTTTACAGCAGACGACGTGTTAACACTAAAGCACCAAACAACAACATGCCTGCATGTTATAGTTTAAAGATTCCTCATTGGCACGGCAACGTGTATTCTCGTTACAATGGCAATGACAAGTGAGCAGCAACTATGACGAAAAAAATTCATATGCCATTGTGGGTCTGGGAGTTGAACCAGGGTCTTTGGCTTGGTCACCCCTGCACTAGACCACTATGCTAACTCGGCACTATCATAATCGCTCCTAACTCGACACTATCATAATCGCTGCTAACTTGACACTATCATAATTGCTGATTACTTGACACTATCATAATCGTTGTTAACTCGACACTATCATAATTGCTACTAACGCGCCACTATCATAATCGCTGCTAACTAGACACTATCATTATCGCTGTTAACTCTACACTATCATAATCGCTACTAACTCTGCACTACATAATTGCTACTAACTCGACACTACCATAATCTCTACTAACTCGACGCTATCA
>JAHWFP010006623.1:43865-54156 GCA_023313725.1 Lithobius niger
ATCGCTGCTAACTCGCCACTATCATAATCGCTGCTAACTCGCCACTACCATAATCGCTGCTAACTCGCCACTATCATAATCGCTGCTAACTCGCCACTGTCATAATCGCTGCTAAATCATATGGTTCCCTCCAGTCCTCCTATATTTTCTTTTTTTATAGGATTCCTATAAAGTTCCTATAAATCGTTCAATGCCCTATATTTCCTATATTTTTCTTCTTTTCTGAACAAAAATATTGCCCTGGTTTGTGGCGCGTTTCCTTGCTACACTAATTATTTATATCCTAAAAGAATACATCAGTCTTCCCTTCAGTAGTATTGCAGCATGGTATGAAAAGGAAAAGTCAATCGAACCAGACACTACCAAGTAAAGCATGTCCCGACCATGTGGTACACTTAAAAGTGATTTTTACTTTCTATTGCATTATAGCACAACCAAAAATATTGTTGTCTTATAATACTCTCCCACTGCATCCCAGGCTAATAATTCCTATAAACGTACTATGCATTTTGTTCGATTTTCCTATAAAGCTCTCAAAAAAATTCCTGATTTTCCTATTTTTTATCCATTGTAGTTGGTTGGGAGTTCTGACCTCGAAACTATCACAGTTGCAGACTATACACTATCATAATCACTGCTAATGATTATAATAAGTGTCTTGTTAGCCTAGTGGTCTAGTTCATTGACGGCTCAAGGCAAAGACGCGGGTTCAATTCCCGGGCTCACGATGGCACGTGAATGTTTTCGTCATAATTGCTGCTCACTTGTCATGCTTAGCTGTTCACAATGTTGGCTCCATTGTGTTGCCTTCGCTTAATACTGAAACTATCTTGGGGCAGCCGCAACAATAAAACATAAGACTGCAACAACAACAACAAAGTTTTTGTTACTAAAACTACTTTTGTGTAACAACAACAACATAACAGTGTAACAATAAGAAAGTTTACCTTGCTGCAGCAGCAACAATAAAACGCAACAAGGCAACAACACCAACAACAAAGTTTTCGTTACGTACTGAAACTGCCTTTGTGCAACAATAAACATAACAATGCAGCAACAACAAATTTTTGTTACTGAAAATGTGTTGGTTCAACAACAACAACAAAACACACAACTATGCAACAACAAAGATTGTCATACTGAAACTACGTTTATTTTATTTTATTTTATTTTATTTTATTTATTCGAGACCTAGTAGTCCTCAACGACTTACACTCGTTCCTAACTTAACCTGCCTTAAAAGTACTACCTTAACTACAACTTACGCTAAACTCAACACACAGTACATCACTGAACCAAGAACACCCTGTCTCCCCATCTGAAACTACGTTGGTGCAGCAGCAATAATAAAACATAACAATGCAAGAACAACAAAGTTTTTGCTACTGAAACTATTTTTGTGCAACATCAACCAAAAAATATATATATAACAACTAAGCTTCTGAAACTGCCTTGGTGCAACAGCAACAAAAAACAACAATATAACAAACAACAAAGGGTTATTATTGAAGCTACTTTTGTGCAACAAAAAACACAACAGTGCAGTAACAATAAAAACCTCAACAACAAAAACAAAACAAAATACACAATGCAACAACAAAATAAACCAACTACAGTTTAACAAAACAATCCGAGCAACAACAACAAAAACAATGAGGTCAGTGATGATGCACCATAAAAATTGTTTTAGAAAGTCTAACCTACATGATAGTCTAACTAAATATGCACCAATCGCAGTAAATTACGTAAAGGAAAGAGGAATTCTTTATGCCAGTGGAGGAGTGGCCACAGCGATAAAGGCGCTAACTCGGTGATCTGGGGACGAATTGGGTTGCCAGTTCGAATCCGGGTCAAGCCATTCCGACGAAACGTAAGTGCATAAATGAAATGATGTATTGTTATTGTAACTTACCTAAAATAAATAAAATATCTCGTCGTCAACTATTTGTTTATGGGGAAGAAATTCGTGAATGGTTGCCGTTCCTTGAATAATAATAAAAAAAACAGAAAAAAAAATCTAAACGGGCCTAAACTAAACTAAACTAATTTATCGTACTCAATTGTTTGTGTTTTATAATGAAATGTAATACAACAGTCAACTTCATTGGATATGTAATTAATCAACGACCATTAATTATAACAAAGTGACGAGTTTCTTCAGGCTGAAACGATTTGCAATTATATTTTCATAAGGAGTTCACAATTAATACTTACACTAAATCAAAACCATAAAACAACCAAAAGGGGTTATATCATACAAAAACCCCTCGAGTGTAAAGGGATCCATCTAGTTTTCGCCATAGAAAGTAGTGATATCAGAGCCAGAATGGCTGCCACCCAGTTTTCCGTCCCAACCCTTGTCAATCTGCAATATTAACTGGACACCTCGGTGATTGTCAGTTAAGTTTGAGTGATCACGGTTCTTACCGCAAAACTTGGTGGCAGCCATTTTAGGTGTGATATCGCTGCCGTCTATAACGAAAACGTGATGGGTCCTTTTAGTCTTATGGGGTTTTTGTATGATTGCATTACGTTATTTTTTATGTATGATTTTCGCTGTTTGGCTCGTTTTCGTCTTTCCTTTAGTCTGTTAGCACGTGTATACTTACGTCTTCGGTACGTTAATGATTATTAATAAACAAAAACGTATCGTTAAAAGTTAAAAGTAAGGGTCTAAAAGTCAAAACTTGTAAGGAACACGGACAAGCTTTGACTGTAAGAGTCTAGGTGTCAAATTTGGCCAGTAAGACGCTGCTAAGCATTAGACCCTTACTACCCGGTTTTTGAGGAACAGCTATCCGAGATCGTCCTATAAAGAGCCATGAGATGATCCAATGATAGTGGGGTTGTGGGTTTCCTACTTTGCTTTAGGTTGACATTTTTTTTTCGGTCTGTGGCGTGCTATCGTTTAAATCAAGGATTATACTTGTGTGCTGGTCCTCACCACAGGAAGTTATTAAAAACCTGGGGGAAAAAAACAGTTTAGTAATTGTTTCGTGGTGGTCGGATATCATACGTTTTCAAGCATTAGGTGTGCGCTTAATTTGTCTCTTTAAAGGGCAAATACATCCATTTTGACATGCGTGCTTTACTTTTGGATCATTTACACAATAACTAAACACAAGAATTGCGGTAAGAATACGTTACGTATACGTCCGATACAACAATTTAATTATTGCATCGCCAAAACACGACATGGAGACCGCCATTGTTTTGCTGGAACGCGCAGAAATTAATGCCGACTGATGTCACTCTTCGATTTCGACTCGCAGCCGATTGAGATAGCTCTACTGGCTGTGGGAGCTCGAGCGTCTGACGGCCTTAGCTGGCCACTACAACTGTCAATTTCGACTTTTCGATTTCGACTCGCAGCCGATTGAGCTAGCTCTATTGACTGTGGGAGGTCAAGAGTCCGACGGCCTTAGCTGGCCGACAGTTGTAGTAGCCAGCTAAGGCCGTCGGACGCTTGAGCTCTCACAGCCAATAGAGCTATTTCAATCGGCTGCGAGTCGAATCGAAAAGTGACATCTGTCGGCATTAATTTCTGCTCGTTCCAGCAAAGCAATGGCGGTCTCCGTGTCGTGTTTTAGTGATGCAATAATTAAATTGTTCTTACGTATTCTTACCGCAATTCTTGTGTTTAGTTATTGTGTAAGTGATCCAAAAGTAAAGCATGCATGTCAAAATGAATGTAATTGACCTTTAACCATGGAAATAGAGGCGTTTCCCCTATTACAAGGCGTTAAACATTGCTCATAAGGTGACTGAAGATTTCATCATACGTTATATCAAGAATTTTTAGGGTTATATGTACGAAAAAAAGACCCAACTTTGCCTTATTAGAGCTCTCCTTTCTCTTGCTTCCTCGCTCATAAATAATTATTTATTCAAAACATCCCACAACGCAGAGTGGCAAACAAATCTAACTGCAAAAAAAGGTCCATTCCGTCCGTTGACTTTGAGTTAGCACTTCAGTCGGACAAACACCATCATTAGTATTATCATCAGCCAAATTAAAAACCAGTCTAAGGACCTTCTCACGTGCCAAACTACTTATATTACGCTCACAACGTCTCCTAACTGGCCTTTTATTATTATTATTCATTTTTTCTTCCAACGCAGAGGTGACGGTAATGCTGTCTTTTAACGTGGAGGCGTCTTTTTTTTTTTGACCCTCGATCTTCGCACCACTCCTAACCAAAGAGGACTTCCCTGTAAATTTGAAGAGCTACTAATAAGATAAAAACTGAACTCGAGTTGTTATCTTTCCCGTGGGTATATAACATCACGGCTCGTAGATTATTAAAAGGGCAAAATTGGGCAAGTTTTAGTGCCAGAGTGAGATTTTTCCCACAAAACTTAGCGGCTTCCATCTGTCTGTTTGTGTGTGCTGCAGGTATCAGTGCTGTAACCCTTTTTGTTTTTGTTTTGCGTAAACTTGTTTTTTTTTCTTCTTATTCTCGATAAACAAGATCTTCTAAACTGATCGGCTCGCAAACCAGCTTCTGTTCACGCCTCGTTCGTCGGTCGGTCGAAAGGTTGTGCGTTCATAGGAAGCACATTTAAAGAAAATTCTCACCCCCCCCCCCCCACCCCCTTTTCGTGATGTAAAAATAGTGTGTGAGAAAATTATTACTGGAGGTCATTAAGTTTGAATGAAATGTATACGCGAGAACATAAAAATTCGCCGATCTTAGCTTCGGTCTATATCGGTATTAACCTATTAAAAAAATGTAAAGGCGCATTTACACAACGACTCGCCTTTGCATGCTCGCAGCTAGAACCTGGAAATCATCTGAAATTCCAACATGGCGGCGGTTTTAGCTATGTCGACTCGCAATGAAAACCCTGAATAATGCGATTCAGAAGCGACTGTGAAAATTTCGTCGGGAGGAATTCTTTATCTTATTGTCGCGGATTATAAGACTTAAAGTATTTATACTCAAAACGACGTCGGATTTAGCTAATCCAGGCAGCGTTGTTACCATGGAAACGACACCTTTGCCATCGCGATCAAATTCTAGCTGCGAGAATGCAAAGGCGAGTCGTTGCGAAAATGCGGCCTTAGATTGTCCCGAAGAGAATAAAGAGTTATGTAAAGGTAAAAAATCGCTGGGGGAAAGGATATAATCAAATAAATGCGGATTCAAAAAGACTGCCCTGAGCGGGAAAGTTAACCCACGACCTTTTAAACCAAAGGCCGAAGCGCTACCGCTAAGCCATACTGAAATGTAAGTTTATAACATTTAAGTCCAAAAGGCAACATAAATAGGTTTGCATCCGTATTTATTTAACACGTATCGAACCCCTTTGGCTTTTCGTCCTGTTTAAGGAATGAATCACTTTTCTGGGTGACAAATAGGAACTCCAGCAACACATGTAAAGATCTGCCGCCCAACCATTCCGACCATTACCAACACTGTAAAACAAGAAAACCACTACCATTGCACAGTTTCTGAGTGTTTTTCTTGTTTTATAGTGTTGGTAATGGTCGCAATGGTTGGGCGGCCGAAAATTAAAGCCAGATCTTTTCATGTGTTGCTGGGGTGTCCCTGTCTTCCACCCAGACAAGTGGTAGAATCAAGAATACTCTATACCACTTACTTGCTTGTACAAATTAAAAAAGGCATCCGAGTTGTCTCCAAAAGGTTCAAACCTCTTCATACTGTTGGTCGGTGCGTACATCATGGGGAGGGGAGGGGGTTGAAACTGGCCCGGATTAGGATAAAAGCCCCGAACGTATATCCGATGATGACCTTATCAAACGAAACACTAACAGAATTAGTGTATGCAATTCCACGTGCATTCTGCGAGGGTGGGGTTGGGGGTGGGGGGCAGATGTCACTAGTTTGACGTAGTTCTAATCCGATTATTAAAAGAGGGATTCATCAGAACTTATATACGACACATAAAACGACACCCAAAAGCACAAGATGTATGGCAAGATGTATGGCAAGATGTATGGCAAGATGTATGGCAAGATGTATGGCAAGATTTAGATTAGGGGTTTGGATGACATCTCTGTAATGTGTGGTGCAGTGGCAACCCGGACCACTGCACTGTGACTGAGGTTGGCGCTAATGACCAAGTTGTCGACGCGCCATTAAGCCTCAATTCCCCCCCCAAAAAAAAAGCACACTCATCACTTCTTTTAGTAAATGAATGCTGAGGTCATTACTGTTACAAATGTACAAATTCAGTTCACACACCTGCATTTTTGACTGTAGTAAAGGTTGAACACTCAACATAAAAAACGAATAAACAACTCTCGCCGCCAACCCCATCGTCTTTATTATTTTGGGGATCAGGATGGGCTGATGGTTAATGTGCCCTTTTTTCTCATTAAAGACGGGAAAGCCAAAAGGCTCACACGAAAAAACTAAATACAGATGCAAACCTACTTACGTTTGCCTTTTGGACTTATGTGTCAGACTGTGTCAGACTGCCTGAGCGGGGAATCGAACCCAGGACCTCTGAAACCAAAGGCCGAGGTCCTACCGCTAAGCCATACTGACACGGCCAAAAGGAAACGTCCATAGGCAGCATTTAACACGTGCACATATACACATAAACAAACGCTTTCCAATCGCCACTGGAGGGACGCTTATTTGCCGCGCCATCCTCCAAGTGAAACGAATGGAACACTTAAACGTGAAATAAGGCCGTGTCCTTTCACGGGACATTTCCTTTTGGCCGTGTCAGTACGGCCTTTTTTCTCATGTGCCGGAGATCGCTGGTTGGAGCCTGGCCGTAGCCCATCCCTGTGGACAGATGTATGACAAGATCTAGATTCGGGGCTTGTTTAACATCTCTGTAATGTGTGGCGCAGTGGCAACCGGGACCACTGCACTGTGACGATGAGGTTAGTGGTAATGACCTAGCTGTCGACCCGCCATTTAGCCTCAATACCCTCTCCATCCCTGTGGATTTAGGAAAACCCTCCCCGAAATGAGCTCGTGCTCATGCCGATTGTGGTATGTCATAGATCCCAAATATTTCCTAGTAGAATGTTCCCTTTCCATCCCAGCAGTTGAAAGGGCGTTAATTCGACTGTTTCCTTTTTTTTAAATTCTGAAAACCGTTTTCATTTCGAATTTGCCTATTCCGCTTCCTGGTTTTTCGTTGTTTCGCTGTTTCATATCTCATCATATGCAGATTTCACGGTAAATTAAGCGAAACGTGCAAAGGTTTGAGAAAAAAACGCAATTATGTTTTTTTTTTTGTAGAAATAATAATAAAAGTCCAGAGTTACTCAGCGGCATGCTTTTAGACGTTGCCATGGGAATCGGGCCAGATTTACTTTGACCTCCTCAAGAAAAGGCACGATGACTCTTATTCTGGGCGAGAAAGGTCTAGACGGGCTAACTCGAATCGAGTCGCCTGTCTGTTTACTTACCACCGTATTGGCGTCGAGGTTTTTATTTTTTAAGTTTTTTTGTTGGCGCTATTTTTCTACTTAAGCTTTTCAATATAAAGCATGCGTTTTTCCTCAAGTTGTCAGGACAAACAATCCGGCTGTCTGTGTTTTTCCGGCATTTACGAAATAGTTGCTTAAAAAAAATAAAGGGAAAAAATTAGCATATGTGCGGTTTTTGCTCCAAAAGTCAATGTCCCTTTTAAGATAACGTCTGTTGGTGTAACTGCAGAAATCTGACAAAATGAACGATGAGGCTGCTTGTTGGTGTATATTTTTTCCTTCTTTTTTTTTTACCATAAAAACAGTTCGTCCAGATTTGTTCAATTTATTGCTTTGCGTTTAAAACCGCAAGTGGAGTAAAGAGAGAAGAAAAAAAAATTGAGGATATTCGGTAACGACGCGAATTTTCTTTGATCTTTTCTTCCAGCCTGTTATTCAATAGGTATAATAATGCAAGAAGCGCTAAAACTTATACAGCAGGATGTAAGGCTGCCTTAAAATCAGAGAAACAAGAAAAACCCATGTAACGCATTTCCGCTAGGTATTATTCGTTTTGCAGCCTTAGTGCGCGTTTACGCAACGACTCGCCTTTGCATTCTCGCAGCTAGAACTCACTCGCGATGGCAAAGGTGACATTTCCATGGTAACAGCTAAATCCGACATCGTTTGAGTAAATACTTGCAGTCTTATAATTCGTGCCAATAATGTAAAGAATTCCTCATGACGAAACAATTTTCCCAAACGCTTCTGAACTCACGTTATTTGCTGTTTTCGTTGCGAGGCGGCAGACATAAAACCGCCGCCATGTTGGAATTTGAGGTGATTTCTAGCTTCTAGCTGCGAGAATGCAAAAGCGAGTGGTTGCGTAAACGTGCCCTTACACTCGCATATGAACAGCAATCGTAATCCAAATTACGCCAAGCTTTTTTTTTTCATTTTCATACTATATTCGCAGCCAATTATATGTTACCTAGAGTTCCATAAAATTCAATTCAATTCAATTCAATTCAATTCTGTATGTAAAAGGGTACAACGCATGACGAATTCGTTACACGTCAAAGGAAGACAACAAATTAAACTATGTACGTGTTTATATAAATCCAAACTAAACGCAATAATTAAAATAACAATGTATTAAATTTAATCAGATCATCGTAAATTGGGATGACTTGGGTCAGGGTATGACAATCCTATCACCTATAGATTGTGCAACGCCGGTTTTCCCAGCCTTGCTTATGGTGATGTATTTCATAAGCTGGGTCCCCTAAGGTCCCATATTCCCTGATACTATGTACACAGGGAAGTGTAGTGCACTTACGGCAGTACAGGGACGTCCACAGGCCCCCGAGAGATCAGGGGCAAATTTTTTTTCTGGGGGCGTCTTTTTTTTTACCTTTTTACCCTCTTTTTTACCCCCCCCCCTTTTGTGGGACTTTAACCCTTTATGCCCTTCTTTGCAGTCCTTTTTTAGCGTTTTTTAGGCTCTTTTACATCAGCGCTCCACCGAAAAAGGGCACCGAAAATTAATTATTTGATGCCCAATTCACGTTGTTGTGCGTTTTATTGCCAGTCAGAGGGTACCACTATCATGAACTAATACTGCAACACACAAATTAATTTTCAAGACCAATTGTATTTAGGTTTTAAAGTTCAACTTTTTTTTCAATGTATTTTTGGAGATGCCAGGTAGCATTTTCGGCGCCCGGGGCGGCCGCCCCCTTCGCCCCCCTCTTGCTCCGGCACTGATTGGTAACTGGACAAGGAGTCATGGTAAAGTCCCGGCTGTATCTGCTGATCAATGAAGGGTGAGACACTACCAACGTCCTTCAGCACCCATGGATTTATTACGGTCTTTTGTCATTGTCATCGTCGGAGGTTTCTGGCTGGCAAATGCCGATTATTCGCTATATTTCACTACAATTTTTAACTTTTAATCTTGGAAATTTCCAGAGAAGGGCCACTGAAAAGTTTTGACTGATTCGTAAACTATTTTTTTTTTTAATCTAGAAGATAATAGGTCTACCTGTAATTTCGTCCTGAGTGGTTGTAAAATGCATTTCGGGTTTCCTAAATTTACTTTCCCTTTCCACTGGGCAGGGTATCTTTGCTCTGTTCTTTTTACTCTGTTTTTTTAAGGTTTTGATATGCTTTTACAAAATTGATATACCAAAAACAAATTGGTTTTAAATAAATCTAGCATTTAACAACTTTTAGTCTTTGTCGCATAAATGTAAGCGATGTTTGTTTAGGCTGCCGGCCAGTGACTATTCAGTCTTACTTGTCCTGTTGTTCAAACAACAAAGGTCGTATTATTCTCATTGTTATTCACTTGGGGAGGAACTGGGGGATTGTGGCTTAATGGCGCATCGACAGCTAGGTCATTAGCGCCAACCTCAGTTCACTTGACTGGCAGCCGACCACTCTAACCACTTGGCTATGCTGGCTGACGTTGTTCGGGGTCCGAGGAACCCCTTACGTCGTTCGTGGCGTGCGTTCGGACTTAGTATTTTTTTTTAACTTATGCGCGGTTGCACGCTGTAAAAGTCGTTGTTGGTGCAAATTAAATCATCTGGGTTGAGCCTGAAAGCGAAATCTGCATCTTCGCTCCCTGATTACCGTGTGACAAACGGTGGAATAAAACTGAACGTTGTTACAACACAGACTGGAGCCAGAAAGCATAATCTGCATCTTCGCTCCCTGATGACCGTGTGACAAACGGTGAAAGTTATTACAACACGGACTGGAGCCAGAAAGCATAATCTGCATCTTCGCTCCCTGATTACCGTGTGACAAACGGTGGAATAAAACTGAAAGTTATTACAACACAGACTGGAGCCAGAAAGCATAATCTGCATCTTCGCTCCCTGATGACCG
>JAHWFP010006660.1:0-13923 GCA_023313725.1 Lithobius niger
AAAAAGCCTCTAAACCACCTAGACAAATATGTATCATTAAGCATAACAAAGTCAAAGGCCTCCAACAACACAGTTGCCCATCCTGTTAGTAGTAGGCATCGGACCTTATACTGGATTGAGACCACCAGTCAAAACAAAAGGCACCATAACAGATCAATGGCGAGTCCACACAGACGACTGATAGCTAACCTATACCTGTCCAAACTTGCACTGCAGAAGAGCTGATACCAACCGGGTTAATAATTCGTACCTGCCTGCTCACAAACCCGGCCTTACCATAAGCACCGCTTCAGCGTTCCCTTTACACTCTTAAAACAATATGTTGATGAATCTTTCCAACGCCACGACTCATCCCTAAGTCTTGACTGAGCAATTCCCTAGAAATCCTCTACATCACACAACAAGGGAATGCCAAGCAACTTCCCTCTGATAACCTGCACATTCCAAAAATCTATTGCTTAAGGAAAGAACGCCATTTCATCAGCACTTTCCCTCGACCACTTGACCAGAACCCAACACAAAAGAATCATCAACAATCATTCTGCTAGAACGGCTTGACAGTGGATCAACCCGACCGCAGACTCACCAACTTCCAGTCCCGAACCAGAGACTGAAGCCATAACAGCAAACTTGTAAATGTTAAATGCTCACATATTTGACTTGATACACGAAGGCAACCTCCAGACCCTACTTTTTTTTATCCATATGGTGGAACTAATTGGACACCCTGTCAGACACTTTACTGTAGTCTCCAACCTTACCAACAACAACCGGCACAGGCACACCCCTAACCATCCATATCCACTTGGTCACTCTCAGACTCCATAACCTCATCACCTATTGGCTGGGCAACTGCACCAAATCACGGCACAACTCCTGTTCACTAGTAACAGAAGCAGTCCTCCAAGTCTCCAACGAATAATGATCGTGAAGCCCCACCTGCAGCAGCTCTTAGTAACTGAGGCAAAAGATAGTCCTTTGCACTCACCTTCGTAAAAAACACAGCATAAGTCACACCTCTCCACGATGCATCGACTGTGGATCTGCCCGACTAAATGCACCTTAAACAATGAGCGGGCCTGATAGAGACAGCTAACAGAACCTGCAATCTATCCACAAACAACATATCCGGGATTTCATCAATAATACCTCTGAGCCACAATCTAACTCTCATAACGTTATTCACACTGTGTGACAAGGCACCAATCCTTGACCTCTTCCGAGTAACCTCTTCCACACATCGCAAGCTGGAAAAGGTGATCCAATTTTATCCTCAGCATAGACATAAAAGTGAAGCAAAACAATTGGCAAGTGATAATCCACTCACAAGGATCAGAAACACTACAGCTAAAGCCCTTGATCATGGTCAGGTTCACCTGCAACACCAACTCCTTACTTATCACATCCTTGAAAACAGCATTATACATATTGTTCAAACGAAGATTACCAAGAGAAACTACCTCCGTTAACTTAACAACATCTTTCAGCAAGTCCACCAAATCTTCACACAGTTATGGCTTATCAGTCTACAGATGCCCACCATACAGATGTAAGACACACTCCCAGGTTGGGACGTGCGGAACTTGCTGTACAATAAACGTGTACATAACATTTGTTGAAGCCACAGGGGTTAGGCACACAATACGCGTACATGTGGGAACACTCACGCTGCCCCGCGAGTGTAGCGAACATGCATGCGACAGCAAGCATTAGGAAATATACAAGGGTGAAAACTAGGTTCCGATGCACTTTGCATTTCAAACACACACACTTCCTGTATTGCTTTGCCTATTTCTTTGGGGGTGGGCTTGTTTTAAAAGGGACACTTTATTTGTTCAAAGGACTCGAAATAGTCCAAAGGCTGAAATTGCTAGCCGCTGTTGTCATTCCGTTCATGTCTGGCTAGTCTTGACTTTTGTGGCTCTGTCTCCTTCAGCCACCAATGGTCAGTCAATAAGACAATGCTATGGACTTGGCCGTACATACGTCTCAGCAACATGGCACTGAATTTGGACGAGCATTACGAGCCAAACATTATTGAACAACATGAAGCCATTCGGTTGTAAATTATCAAGGAAAAATAATATAAAGACATTGCAGAGTATAGTATATTAGTCCATGGTGGAAGGAGAACGCTAACTAATCGCCTGGCAAGCTCACATCTACGTGTGCTCATTATTACGTTTACACGACAGTTGCGTTATCAACGGCGTTGCTAAGCAGATTTAAGTCAAATACCAACCAATAAAGCCGTTTATTACTTATAGCAGGAACTTAACAATCTATACAGTAATCATCTGTACCTTCCTAAAGCACCGAACAGAGCAAACAGAACGCACCACTGTTAGGGACAGTTTGGCTCCAAACTTGACGTCGCGCGTGCGCAGTGATGTTGCGTCAGCCGTTCAGTACCTTCCTAAACTACAACACAAGCTCAGCAGAGTATTCTATACGTCATACCTTCACCGCAACCAGACCTGGCTAATGGATTTGACCATGATTGGCTAATAGATGTGACCAGGCGAGAGCAATGCCAAATTGCAAACGATCTCAGGGAGGTGGTTTGCTGGGGTGGAGGTTTGAGCATGCGCGAGATAACAGTTTTGACAAAACAGATTGATCGCTGACGATGTTGACGTCAATCAAGCAGCATCAACACGGATATCAGCAGGGAAAGAGCCAAACTGTCACCAACAGTGGTGCGTTTGGTTCGCTCTGTTCAGTGGTTTAGGAAGCTACTGAGTGTTGAAACTCTCGCTTTGTATTTCACCGCTTGTCACAAGGTTGTCTGTGAGAGAAGCTGCACGTTTCACTGTGGCTCTTGGCCAGTCGACATAATTTTGCCAAAAACCGAAGCAATGCTAACGCCCAACCTGTCGCACGTGAGAATAGGCATGGAAGTGGGAGGCATTAAGACACGCAATTTCTGCCTCTCATTCGGCCAGGGCGTGAGAAACGAAATGCATTCCTCACTTTAAGAACATTTAAACGCTACTGATTACGAATTTACACATGCACTTTGCAGCACAAGTAATATTTTCACACATGTTTATTAGGTAAGACCCTACACAGCACAATTTTTTATTTGGATTTTCCGTAAAAGTGAAAACAATTGTTACTTCGACAGCTGGCTGAAAGGGCCCAAGCTCTTGAGTGAGGAAAATCTCCACTATTTGCTAATTAAGTTTACACTAGAGGAAGCCAGTGCTACACACGGATGGTGTTAGATGGACACCCACCAATTAATGGAAATCCACCAAAAAATGGAACACCGACCAATCAGATTTTTGCGCTTACTGGCTAACAAACGCTGATTTTCGTTCAGTTCGCTCACTCGATCAGCGACCCCAAGCCCAATGCAGCCCGGACCCCTTTTCCTGACTAGCTCTCCAGCCGCTAACATTTAAATATTTCTGTAGGAAATACAAAAAAAAAATGGACTTTGTAGAAAAAAAGTTGAAATCTTTAGGCCAGCAGCTTTAGCTTTTTTTTCTGGGAGAGGCAGAAAGTAACTCGCCGGCAATTCCTCATAGGGTCTTTGTTTATTTACTACTCTACGAGACCCTAGGTGACTCGTCGCCAGCAGAGAAGAAAAAGCGTGGCAATCGGTCTCGCACTATGGCTAGTGACCTCACATGTGATTTGGCACCCTCTTGTGTGTTGGGTGATGGTTTTTTTCCGTAGACAGTAAGTGAAGAATTAAATACTCAGATCCTGTCAGACAGTGATGTAATGTGTGTAGAAATGGGTCAAGGAGTAGTAGAGGACAGAGTAGAGGTAGTTATGGGAAAAGATGAGTGTCAGTTGATGCAAGAACCTGATCACAATTATTGTTGTGATGTGGAGGTTGGGAAATTGGGTATAGGTTAGCTCCATGTGAGATAACCGGTGCATCTGCAGTAGCTGGGACAGAGAATTGTGAGCCAAACATTGGTAGAATAAAACGGAAAAGCCAAAGGCTCACAAGTGAAATAAATACAGATGCAAACCTATTTACGTTGCCTTTTGGACTTATATGTCAGACTGCCTGAGCGGTGATTCGAACCCACGACCTTTGAAATCAAAGGCGGAGCCTACCGCTGAGCCAGACTGACACGGCCTGAAAGTGTTTGTTTATTTGTATACATGCACCTGTTAAATGCTGCCTATGGACGTTTCCTTTGGCCGTGTCAGTCTTGGTCAGCAGTAGGACCTCCGCCTTTGATTTAAAAGGTCGTGGGTTCGAATCCCCACTCAGGCAGTCTGACATATAAGTCCAAAAGGCAACGTAAATAGGTTTGCATTTGTATTTATTGGTAGAATAAATTGTGTCAGTGGAATCACTGCTGATGTAGACCTGCAAAGGGGTGTAGGAAATGTGGATGATGGAGGCGGAGCAGGGTAAAGAAAATTAGGATTAGGTTAGGGATTGGTGATGTCCCTTTATCCTTCAAATCTAAAGCATATTCGGTGGCTTCCTGGAATGCCAGGGGCATTGCGAAAAAGGTGCAAGATGTGGAAGAGTTGTTGCAGTGTGTGCATATTCTTGGCCTCCAGGAAACGAATTCACAAATTTTTGAGAGAGCTGCTGCCTTTCAGAAAGAGTATGTTTCGACTGGGGGACTGTTGGAATTTTAATTAAGTGGGTCGTTCCTTTTGTTTTATATCCCATGTCTGTTGAATATGTTGGTTTTGAGGCCTGTGCGGTGAAAGTATTTATGCTTGACTAAATATGAACGCAAACCTTTTAGGCCGTGTCAGTCTGGCTAAGTGGTAGGACCTTGGCCTTAGATTTCAAAGGTCATAGGTTCGATTTCATGCTCAGGCCATAAGTCCAAAAGGCAACATAAATAGGTTTGCATCCGTATTTAGTTAACCAATTTTGAGCCCATTAGCTTTCCGTCCCGTTTAAGTATTTATGCTTGCTCAGTGAGTAACAATTGTTGTTGTCCATGCCAAAAGTTCTCGATCGACTGGTGAATGGATATCGTGGTTTGGGCAATTTACTCGCCCATTTATTATTTGTGGGGACTTCAATGCCTATCATTTTAATTGGGGGTCTGTCCGGGTGGACACGAAAGGGCGGAGCTTGAGTAGCGCTATTGATCACTGTGGCTTATGTAATTCAAGATGGGGCCCCAACATTTACGCGGTGGCAACGGGGCATGGTGCAGGAGTTTGTTCTGGATTTTTTCTTTTGTTCTCCAAGAATGGAGAGGCACTTCCACTTTTCAGTATCAGATGACCAGAGAGGCAGCGATCACTTCCCTGTATTCCTGCACCCTCTCGGGAGTGGCAGTGACCCCAGGGCAGGGTAGGTCTTAACCCCAGGTTTCCAGTGGTATATTGAGTGAATGGGTTACAACTAGCAGGGTGGAAGCCTCACAGTAGCAAAGATGACTGTTGTAGTTGTAGACTCAGCCAGTTTGGTGGACTCCGGTGTGCTCCTGTCCGAGACGGGAGACAGGCTTACCGGTGCTGGAAGCGTCACCTGTGTGATGCTACCTGGTATGAGTATCAGGGTACGTCTAGAGAATCGGCATACCATATTCGCTAGGAGCGGAACCAGTACCCTGATAGGGTCTGTGACAGTGTCTGCTCTGTGGCGTCTTGGCTAGTTCCTGCGTATAATTACTCTTAGTACTTCGTGTGTATCTCAGATGTGGGTCTACAATCTTCGTGAACAGCCCAAGTCTGTGTTGAGAGGAGAAGCCATGGCAGATGCCTTCTGCGGTCGATTTCCGAGCGCGTATGCCCTTCCAAAGGGTTTACTGCCACCTGCACCAGTGTGTGGTCCTGTAAGTGGCTTCCCTGCAGACTTACAGTGGGAAACATCTGAGTTTATGACTGCTCTTGCCAAATGTAAAGATAGCAGTGCACTGGGAATTAATGGCATCTCATACCGTAACCTGCGGAGACTCAGTCCTGGAGCCCTCCTGCAAGCTGTCTTCAGTGGGGAGCCAGTTCCTGAGGCATGGCTGTTTGCCATACTTGTTCCTGTTCATAAACTGGGGTCGGTGAGGTTGCAAGTGGCCAATTACCGACCTAGTTCTCTTTTGTCTAACCTAAGAAAGGTCTATGAACCGTTAGGAGGCTAGAGTGTCGTTTGGAATATCATAATTATCTTGCTCCTATACAGTTTGGGTACCGGGCGGGGAGAAGTGCAGAAGATGCTGTGATATTCCCGTTGTCAGGGATTTATGAGTCCTGTGTTCAGGGCCACACTGTGGTGGCCGTTTTCTTGGACATTAAGGCCGCCTATGATACGGTTGGTGTAGATTGTATCCGGTGTAGCTTGATTAAGATGGGATGGGGCAGGGCCTGGTTAATGAAGTCTGTGCCCTTCTTGGTGTCCGCCGCCAGTTTGCCACCAGGGCTGCTGAATACTGGTCTGTGACGGCAAGTTCAGTTTGGGGGCTCCCGCAAGGGAGTTGTCCAAGTCCTCTCCTGTTTATGGTTGCAATTAATAATATTTTGATTGAGATTGGAGCCGCGGAAAATATTGACTCCTATGCGGCCAGCGTGGCTCTGTGGTTTGCTGGTCCTGATCTGGCTGTCACCTGCCAGTGTGCGGAGACAGCAGTTGCATGTATCTCAGCCCTTCTGGGTGACAGAGGTCTCCAGCTGGCTCCGGCTAAAACAGAGTTGGTGGCCTTCAGTAGATCGAGAGTTAGGCGCTTGGTTCCTCTAACCATTCGGGTTGATGGCGTAGTCATTACGCAAACATCAAGTGTCAGGTATTGGGAGTGATTCTGGATGACCGTTTGGAATGGGATCAGCGCACAGCGTTTCTGCGAGAGTGTGTTCGATCACGTACCTCGGTTCTTAAGAGGTTGTCTGCTATAAAAGGGATGAGGAGAGGTCCCTTCCTAGCTGTTTTCAGGGTATTTGTAAGGGCGGTTCTTGATTATCATCTCCCCTTCTTGTGCCGGGCACAGCAGCATGTATGGTCGCTCCAGACGGTTGTGAATAACTGCCTTCGGGTGGTTGCAGGCTGTCTGGTCACGACAGCCATGCAAGCTCTTTGGGTCGATTCGTGTGAGCCACCCCTCCATATCCAGGCAGCAGAGCTCCTATGCATGCTGGGAATGCGCAATATGAGTAGAGGCGCGAGTGATTGTGTAGGGAAGATCATTGTGGACTACTGTGTACTACGTCCTGCTGCACTTGAAGCTCTGGGCCCTCATGGATGTGCTGCAGTGTGGCTCAAGAGAGTCTCCTCTGTAGCACCTCTGGGAGTTGCCCATGTTACACCCTTTCACCCCTGAGTGTGGTGTACTCGGTTGGCCAGTGTTTTCTCTGTACTGTGCACAGACTGTGATGTCTTCTGTGACGGTCTTTTCAGAGAGATATCCTTGTTGGAGACGTGGGTGTCGTGATTGCTGCCTTGAAACTGTTCCTGGGTCGTAAGCTAGAGGCTGTGTGTTACAGCACTGTGTGCGAGTTATGTGCCGTCTCCGTTGCCGTTGATATTGCACTCGATGTAGATTTGCAATCGTCTACTGTCTACACGGACTCACAGTCTGCGATTAGGATTCTGCGGCTCGCCATAAAGTGACCCCCTAATCTACGAGATTTGTCACAAGCTGCATGCATCTTCCCTTCGTGGACAGGTTAGCCTCCGTTGGGTTAAGGGGCATGCTGGTGATGCAGGGAATGTGCAGGCTGATGGTGTTGCCAAAGCGTCAATCCTAAACAGTAGTGAGGTTATTTTTCCGGTCTCTTCCCCTGGATCTAGGAGGCCGTCTCTCCGTACATGGTTTCTGAAGGCATGAAACTTAGAATGGGGTGCAGCTGTGACGGGTGGCACCCTGCATCAGCTGCAGCCTGACTGCTCCTGGGCGTCCCCACTGGAGGCCCTCCTAGTGTGGGTAGGGCGAATGATGTCTCGCCTTCGGTCGGGCCATTCCTTTTTCTACGCACATCGGTTCAGAATGGGTTGGTTTCCATCACCAGCTTGTCGGGACTGTGGGATGGACCACACCCCTGAGCAATGAGCATCTCGTCTTTGAGTTGGGAGCTCTTCAGGTGCACAGGCTGACGATCGAGCCGTACATCCAAACGGCTCTAGACAAATGCAGCTTGCTTTCTCTACGGGGACATGACTGTGTACAGAACCGACTGCGTGCAGCAGCGTTTGTAAAGGAATTCGGAACGCGAGTATAGCCTGTGCCTCCGTCTTCCATGTGGTTCCTATTCGTTTCTCCCCGAATATGAGTGGCACTGGCAGTTGGATTATTGGCAGGTGAATTACCATTGTTGTGTTTGGATTGTGTTTTACAAGCACTGGTAGTGTTGGATGCACTGTTTTAAAAATTGGTGTGGTCAGCTTTATCTTTGTAAGTTTCTTTGTCATATTTTTGTTTGTCATATTATTGTTTGGGAGACGCATTAAGTAAATCGGGTGGGTGACCACCTGGGAATGCGGGTACTGCAGATATAGGGCCTTAGAGCTTCATCGGGTAGATGACCGGAATCGGTTAACACTCACTACAAAACCCTGTGAAGTAAATCGCCGACAATGCCACATTAACGTATTATTTATTTATTAATCGACGAAAGCCTAACGGACACAACTCCGTGCTCTCTATGCTCTCTCCGCTCCGATTTGATTTTTATTTAAGCAGGAAATCGGCCAGAGGCCACGCATCCCAAGACAAGCAACAATCCGGAAAACAAAAAAATACAGCAAACCACAATAACAAAGCAAACTAGAATGCCAATTACCCTACTGCGCATGACACAACAAACGATCAAGATGGGCACCTCAGACAGGGGTCTGAAAACAGCCTGTCGCAGTAATGCACTGGAGCACATTACGAAGAGCACCCGTAGGCCATTGTGATGGAGGAACCCCAAGGACATCTCCTAGAGAAACCCCAACAGAGATAGGGGAACAGTGGAACCACGTCCAAGCCATGCAATGATACGAAAAATGTTCCACCGTTTCATCACTATCGCCACACATGCACATGGAGGTTGTACACCACCAAGCCTGTACAGATGGCTGCGCAGGGTTACATGGCCAGTGTGCAGCCTAGAAATGTGACTTGCGTCCCACCAAGGCAACAAACCCAGAGTATGGGGCATGGACACAGCAGGGTGTGTCATACAGTCTCCACCCCATTGTTACCGCCTCCCACACCATCTGCCACGCCTGTGAAAACAAAACAGCCAGCACGGGGAGCAAGTCCCTATGGCACACCGGACATCTAACAATGTTTGTTCTCATCTTGAAGCCTCTCTGGGCGAGTCCATCGGCAACGTCATTGCTAAAGACAGCAGAATGCCCAGGCACCTAAGAAATGGATACCCGAACGCCGATCTGAACGGCAGCTATGAGCTTCTTGCCAATCTCCATTATGAAGAGATGACCAACATGTCAGCAACATAAAGCAACGCCTCAAAAAGTCAATACTGGCTTTAGAGTGAGAGAACACAGTGAAACATGGTAAGCCGAGGTGAAGCTCCCCATCTATAGTGACAGACATCGCAACCATCTCTCCCAGGAAAGCTGACGTCAAACCAGGGAGGAATACTCTTTCCAAGTGTAGGTCAGGGACAAATATTCCCACCCCACCGTCCTAAACCTCCTTATGAAACGAAGCATTACAGAAGATGCCGACTGTCCCAGGGAGGACCTCGCTTTCCAAGTAGCAGCAACCTCGCTACATCAGCTTCAGGGGTGAAAGGCACAAACGAACCTAGCGGCAAGAAACCACTCAAGTTGCTGGTCCAGGAGGAGGATGGCACCCAGACTGGGAGCCCCCAATTTCCGTATCGTCGGCAGACTCAGAGCTTTGTACCTAGTCAAAATGTTCACAAGCGGATCATTAGCTCTCCTCGCGATAGCCCTGAGACAGAGTCTTATGAGCAGCACCCTGGTGCAGATGTCAATTGGACGTCCCCCCCCCCCCCGTCTCAACATGCAGAGCCAATACAGGGGACGATGGCAGACAGCCTGAAATAACACGCAAGCATTCATTAACTGCGATCTGAACACTTTAATAGCAGACCCCAAACTTGCCAACACAGTCAATATTCGACCTGATGTACGCACGGTACATAACAATGGCAATACCTCTCTTCATTACCAGTTCATTAGAAACAACCTATTTAAGAATACCGAGTCCAGAAGACACTGTTTCCCTCACCACAGACACGTCACAGTGCCTGGACAACTGGTGTCCAAATGGATGCCCAGATATCTGACACACCGTCTCGAGTGAACCTGGACGCCACCCATCTTTGTAGTCCCAGACAGAGGAGGACCCCTGGAAAAAACCATCGGCTGAGTCTTAGCCGGGGAGAGAACCAGATCCGCAGAGGCCAGGAGACCCTCACCCCTGGGAATGACTCCTTCCAGTGAGCGCAGGAGGGACTACAGGTCACCATCCACACCAAAATCGCAACATCATCAGCATAAGCGACTTTCTGGCCATCGAATTAAGCTCAACAAGCACAGCATTGATGACAACAGCAAAGAGAATCGGGCTCAGACAACTTCCCTGGGAAAAGCCCTCCATCCGGTGCCTGACAGCTCGACCAATGATCATCAGCCCTAGCAGCAAAGGTTCTAACACCAAGGAGAGCAAGAATGGCTTTCACCAGGCCCTCCCAGACACCCGACTCATACAGGGCATGCTATGATATAATAATAATAATATAATAATATCATATTTACCACATTAAGTGGAAGAAATACAGAAGGGTTGTGAGCCACTAATACTGTTCCTGGCTAAACTGAAGAAATTATAAAAAAAAAGAAAACGGCTTAGAGAATGGACATGAGTGGTTTTTTAAGAAATCGACTTAAACTTTCCTTTTGTAACTTTGTGCGAAACCACACAACCGAAGTTGCATTAACTGTTTCACTGCTAAGGGCGTTCCAAATTGTCACGGCCCAGACAGAAAAAAAATACCGGCGACAGTCACAATTAGAAGGCTGGGCCACGAGTTTCCATGAATGGCCCCTGGTATTAGCTAAATTCGGAGAAAGGTCAAAAAATGGCAGATCGACCGAGACAAGACCATGGAGAATTTTGTAGGTCAGAACAAGGTCAAACTTAATTCGGCGTAGCTCCAGTAGCTCAAGGCCAAGCCTATCCAGGCGGTCCCTATAGCTAACTTTGCGCATGCCAGGGAGGCCCTTAGTGAACTTTCGTTGCACCGCCTCGAGGAGATCAATGTCCTTGACCAAGTAAGGAGACCATACCGGAGTCGCGTATTCAAGAATTGGGCGAACAAACACCTTGAATGCCCACCCCAATGTCGAAATGTCACCTGAGGAAAAACATCTCCTGACTACAGCTGAGCGCTGATAGGGAGACGTGCAAACCTTACTACAGTGAATGGTAGATTTAAGGTTTCTAGTAAACCAAATCCCGAGATCACGCACCACCTCAGTAGCAGGCAGTAAATGATGAGCCAGAGAATATTGGTTACAATTGTTTCGAATGCCCACATGGAAGGTGTGGCACTTCTGAACTGAGACTGGAAGTTGCCAGATGGTCGACCACTCAACCACTGTCGGACAAGAGAATCCAATTCAAGAGAGCAGGAATCAGAAAAATATTCAGTGCCAATTTTTAGATCATCGGCAAATTTGTACCCATAGGTATTATTAGTAGGAAATGTTAGGTCATTTAAATATACCAAAAACAGGAGCGGCCCCAGGACAGACCCCTGCAGGACCCCACATGGTACGGGAACCCAAGAAGAGTGAACATTTTCAACAATCACGCGCTGAGTGCGGCCAGGAAGAAAAGCCACGAGCCAATTTTTTTAATCCCCTGCTATACCACATCCGGCCAGCTTCAGAAGTAGTTTGCGGTGAACAACTGACTCGAAAGCCTTTTTAAAGTCGAAATATATGTTGTCTGATGAGACACCAATGTCGAGTGCACTGGTCCATCGATCGAGGACGGCCAGTAACTGGTGTGTCGATGATCTGGAAGGAAGAAAGCCATACTGGTCTTGCATAATGACAGAGTGTTCACCAAAAAAGTCAAGTAGGCCATCACGAATGATGGACTCCATGACCTTACATGCTACGCAAGTTAGGGCGATCGGCCTATAATTCGTTGAGTCAGAGGGAGATCCCTTCTTAAAGACAGGAACAACATGGGCTGTGCTCCACATATCTGGGAGTACCCCCTGATCAATGGAACCAAAGAAAAGTCTGGATAGTGGGTACGAAATAACATTTACCAATTCCTTGAGCATGAAAGCAGATAAACCATCTGGTCCACAGGATTTGCTTGGTTTAAGTCCCATAATGGCCTTCCTTACGACGTCGACCGGAAAGAAAACCTGATTTAGGGAGACTGAACGCTCAAGCACTTGACGCTCAGGAACCAAAAGATTGCCATCATCAATAATTGTATTTGAAGCAAAGATTTCGCTAAAAACTTCAGATTTAGCAAGCTTTGCTGTAATGAGAGAATCCCTTACACGTAACAGTGGCAATGTTCGGGACGTTGAATTACATTTTCTATATAGTTTAAATAAGGCAGCCGGGGTCCCCTCTCTAATTGCTTCCACCTCCCGTGCCCTGTACCAGGCCTCAATCAAATTTGAATACTCCTTACGTACAGTATTATAGGAAAGAAGTGATAAATGGCTTCGGTCTAACCTGTATTGACGCCCACGCTTAAGTTTTAATCTACGGATTTTTGAAAAGTGCTTTGGAAAAATTTCTTTACTAACTTCTCGTTGACCCCAAGTGTCACAAGACTGTGCGATATGACCTGACAAAACTTGGTGGAAGCAATTACAGGCTTGATTAACGTCCGAGTGCACATCGAAGATCAACTTGTCCCACTCAACATCAACAAATGATTCACGTGATGCTCCTCCCACTTCATATCCATCATGTCGTAGGTGGCCTTGATATCCAGGAACACTGACACAGCGATCTTACCATCGGTCCATGCTTCCCGAATACCAGCTTCAAGGTAAAAATGACATCTTGTGCCACGCGGTTCCGTCTAAAGCCAAACTGAGCACCGAAGAGTCTTTCCGAGGCCTAAAGCTTCCACTCCGCCTGACGTACGTGGATCCTCTATCAACCTTCCTGGCGCAGGACATGAGAGCAATTGGTCTATAAATTGTAACAGACGTATGAGTCTTCCCTCGCCCCAGAACCAGCATGAAGATGGAGAATATCCATGCCGGCAGAGGTGGTGCCCTGTCCAAACAACCCTGGAGAAAAGCCACAAGTTAAAGCTGTCCCTGTTCACCAAGACCTTTCAAATCTTCATATGATACCATCGATACCCACTGCACTACCACTACAGGTGGTATATGTGTATGGATGACCAGCGTTTCTAGATTAATTCTTACCCTGGTGTATTTTTCACGAAACAAGATTTGGACCTTGTCCAAGTCGAAGGTGTGGCCTGTTGCGTATTTTTCTGACGACTTGCCTGTTGAAAGGCAGTGTTGACTAAAGAATTTGATTCGACTTTTAATTTGAAGTTTGATTTATGGGGTGCCAAACGTTCCTTAAGTTTTTGAAGGGATTGCCCTACATATGTAGCAGTACAGGTTGGCTCCATACAGGGAATTCGATAAACAGTATTGCGTGTGGAAAGCATGTCGTCTGATTTGTTGTTGTTTTTATTTTCATGGTGCATGGTCAGCTGCTTAATATTTTGGTATTTTGGTGGCTGTTTGAAACAAGTCGGATGTTATTGATGTTAAGTTTCTTCTTAAGGACTTCAGAGACGCCTTTGAAGTAAGGCAGAGCAATGAAACTCGTAGGGGGGGGGGGAGGGGCCGTTTTGGGGGTCAAAGCTTTTGAAATTAATTTGTTAACGTCCCCGAGTGGAAACCCATTCTTAACATACTTTTGCAAGATGTTAGGAAATTCATGCTGCAATAAGTCAGCATTACTGGTGTGTGAGACAACACGTTTAACTTCATTTATTACTACATTACTTT
>JAHWFP010006661.1:0-13730 GCA_023313725.1 Lithobius niger
CCCCCCCCCCTGGGTGTGTAGTAGAGAGCGAAGGGATTCAGTTAGGCCTTGAGTGTATGGAGTGACAATAAAGTTAGCTGTTTTAAACTTGTTCAAAATGTAGTTTGACTTAGGCAGTTTTGCCTGCATTTGTCTGTTTGCAACTTTATGCAATTTTAAGTGTATCTTGTATTCCCCTTGATAATGAGCTGGAGCTAGCTCGAAACGTCCTGTAGTGTTGGTTTTACATGTGCACTTTGGGCTTCTCCTGTTCAATATACCAACTTACCTACCATGGTCTTAGTAACTTTACACAAAAGTATACAATTACGATTTATTTATCAAGTCAATAAGATCTCCAAATCTATGCGCTCACCAACTAAACCTAGACTAACCTATACTGACTTATACTAATATAACCTACTGCCTCCAAAAATATACTGGAAGTATCTCAACAGAAACACGCGAGAAAAACACCATAGAAACTGAAATGGTTTTTTGCAATATTATTAGCGTTGAAACATTCGCAGAATGGATTTGCAACGTGGGGGATTTCTACCGCATTGGTTTGTTTACGTTTTCGCTATCAATGCGCGAGCCAAGTCAAACTGGTATTAAAGCTGCTTTAGCTGCTACTACCTCACTTAATCTTGGTGCGAGAACGCTGATTCACGCTTGACGTCACACGTCTTCCAGTCGGCGGACGACAGAGTATCAATCCAAACGTTCGGCTCGCGGGCCTATATTGTCATGCGATTTCGCGTGTGTGATGAAGCCATCCCTTTAAAACTTTTGTAATTTCATGGCTATATTGTGCGTCCCTCCTCTCTCTTTCTACTTTAAGTTTCTTTGTCTGAGAGCCTGACTTATATATGTAACTGGCGTTAGACATTTTAGGCTGTAGTTATACTTTTTTATTACTTGGCTCAGCTGGCCACTCCATATTGTTCCACCACTGTTTATAAATCTTCTCAAGTGAGCCAGTGATGGTATTCATTAAGATTAAGGCAACAAACATCCAAAACTATGATAGTAAGGAATTTTACGTCGGTTGAACTTGAGACATGCCGTCGCGTCATCGAAAAGTATTGCATGATGGGAAACAATTTAATTTAAAAATAATTTCTGTATAACTAAAAAACACGGAACCCATCCATTAAATATAAAATTCCAGGTTACTAAAGCAATTTTATCCACTTTATGATTTTTTTCTGCAGGAGCGAACTTCTACGTGTGTTCGTAAATGAATTTCAGCCACCTTTCCGAACAAGGCTTGCCTGTACATCTATCACTCGATCAATGACACCTTTGTCGGGCAAAATTCTGCGTATTGAGTTGGTTTATTCATTTATCTGGGATGTTTACGTGTGAAGGTTTGCCTGCCTATTAGGCCGACAGGTTTCACTGCAGTCCTCTTCCATGCCCTTTAGCGTCGGATTGGAGTGTTGTTTGTTGGGAAGAAAAATGCACAGATTTATGCACAAATCGAGAACAGTACGTTTCTCGTAGTCATCATAACTCATATTGGAGGGGGGATGTTTCAGGCCGTATGGGTCCCTTGTGTGACCAGGCTTGTGTACAGTGGGTTCACCTGATCATCCATTTGTTGGGGCCCTGTTTGCAGCTGTGTGAGTACGGCTTGTTTATCAATAATCGCGATGTAAGCCTCAGTAATGACTTCCATGTTTAACGTCGAACTTTGAAACTGTAGTTTTCTCCAGAATTGACATAGACCTATAAATTCTGTAGTTGGTGGTCGTATCGTAACTGTTTCACTGTTTCACTGTTTAACGACTACAATCAAAAAGTTTTGGCTCCACCCAGTGGCTATTTCTTGTTGTTATTGTTGTATTGGTGTTGTAACTGTTTGCCCTCCCCTGGAGATTGCATCAATTAGGGGTTTGGGGCCTTTTTAACGCTATTTTAATGTGACTACAATATTTTTGTTCTTGTAGTTCTTCTTGTTGGGGAAATTTGGCTTTCCCTAGAGATCGAAACAATGAACCGATTTTCAACTCTTATAGCTTAAACGTGGGTATTAACAATGCCCAGGACCTTTTGAAAGCAATTGTAATGTTCTGATTTATCTTTAAAAGGTGTTCATCTAGATTATGTCATATCGCAATTATCTCATAAAAAAAATTCTAGTGATTTAATACACCTGAAATATCTCTAAAGTTATTAGTAATAAAAAAAGCTTAAGCAGATAAAATACGGCTGTAAGCCTTAATAAAACTTAATGCCATAAAGGAACAGACACAAGATAAAGACATATAAGTTATCAGCATCGTACTAATACTTGAAGAAGCTCCAGTTTGTTTTTTGGGGTGCTGGATATTCTTATACACGTATTAGGGCACGTTTACGCAACTACTCGATTTTGCATTCTCGCAGCTAGAAACTAGAAATAACCTCAAATTCCAACATGGCGACAGTTTTTATGTCTGCCGCCTCGCAACGAAAACAGCAAATAACGTGAGTTCGGAAGCGTTTTGGGAAAATTGTTTCGTCAGAAGGAATTCTTTATATTACTGTCACGGATTATAAGACTGCAAGTATTTACTCAAACTATGTCGAATTTAGCTAATCCATTTAGCGTTGTTGCCATGGCAATGTCACCTTTGCCATCGCAATTGAGTTCTAGCTGCAAGAATGCAAATGCTAGTTGCTGCGTAAACGCGCCCTTAGAGTGTCGCTGATCGCTTATATCTTGCAAGCATTAAGTTTTTTTAGGTGTTCAAAGTTGGAGCCTATTTTGCACGTATTAGTGTGACATTGATGACTTGCATGTCTTTTTCTTGCATCTGTTTCTTTAGAGCATTACGTTTTTTAAGGTTTGGATCCGTATTTTATACGATTTAAGGATTTTTTAATGCTTCTTTATTTTAGATGGCAGGAAAGAACGTATTTTTTTGCTTCTCACTATTGATTTTTTAGTTAGAATTTCCTACTCATGCGTTATAAAGTTTTGAAACTTTGCGGTTTTATGCACCTAACCACATTTTGTTGTTTTACAGGTTGTGTTGTGTGTTCACAAGACTGGTATTGTCCCAATTACGAAACATGCTGTGTGTGTGGTGATGGGAAATTCTTTTGTGTACAAGTAAGTTTGGTCCATTTGGTACCTTTATAAATGTATTTTACCTTAATGTATAATTATGTGTGTATACTGATGGAAAACGGATTTCGGCTCAGATAAGTGCGGAAGTTTAGTAAATTTATAAAGGCAGAACAACTAACACCCATGCATGCCAAATGCATGAAAAATTTGCAGACAACTTCTCAGCTAAATGTCTTTGTAGCACAAAAATACATAAAACCACCGAATATACGCTGGAAACAACTAAAATAAAGCATACGCCACACATCATTACCTACTCCCCTACAGTTTACAAGATGTCAATAATGATTTGCATTGGAAGGTGAAATAAAACAAAATCTAGCAAATCGTCTATCCACGTAGTTTCATCTTGTGTTATTTATTTTCTATATACATTTTCTCATTTTCTCCTGTTTTTTCTTTTGCTGTTGCATTATCTGTTTCTTCATTTGAGGATTCATCAATGGATACATCTATTTAAAAAAGTTACAGTGCACTTTCTTCAGGTGATTTATATGTACTGTTGTCTCCGCTCCACTTTGTTGATTCTTCATCAGCACAGCTGCATTTAATGTTATCTCCTGTAATATTGAAGGTCCTGAGTACTTATTTCTGAACTTGTGATATTCTCCCTTTTTGGCTTTGCATTCTAGCAAGTAAACTATATCTCCGATTGTTAGTTCTTTCTCTTTGCCTTTTCAGTCATGATACTTCTTGTACTCTTTAGCTGCTTTCCAGATTTCTGTTTTGCTAGTTCTCCAAAAATCCTACTCTTTGGGCCATTGTCTATTGGTTGGTTTACATCGTAGCTTATCCTTCTTGGAATTACATCTACTGAGAACAACTCGTTTCTTTTCCTTCCATGGAACAATTCATAAGGCCTAAACCCTGTAGATGTATGGATTGTCGAATTGCACGCAGCTACAACGTAGCCAGAAATTGATCCCAGTTGTCAGTTTTATCATCCACGAAGTGAGATAGCATCTTTAGAATAGTTTGGTTCATGCGTTTACAGCGTCCATTGCTCTTGACGGAGTATGGTAACAGTTCATCTGTTTGATTCCCGTCAGCATACATTATCTTCTTCAGAAGGTTTCTTGATCCATCGTCTGAGTAAAGTGCTCCTGAAACTCGCCCGTTCACCAATAAAATATGATCTACTTACTATTGCCTTTGCTACTGTCTTATCAACTATGGGAACCGCCCATGCAAGACGTGTTGCTTGATCAACTCCAACAGACAGTTTCTGCTGCCTTTATCTGCGAGAGGTCGTAGGGTTGAAATGTGTTTAAATTCGTGCGTTGGAGCTATCTTCTGTGGTTTGGGTATTTTGTGCTCAAAAATCTCTTCACAAGATTGCCCAAAAAACAATTCTCAAATTCACTGTTTCTTCAAAAATTCACAACCAAAACTGCTTTAGTATAAAAATTGTATACCTCCAAAATTCCTTAAAAATATCAAATGTTATTCATAATAAACCATGAAAAACGTAGTATGTACTCAAAATATACCAACAAAGCTTCAAAACTTCTTCACAAACTCGTATTTCTTGCTTCAAAAAATTCGCATTTGGCACTCAAAATATTTACTTCAATTGACCTCCAAGTTAATATCTATCTCTCATATTCACAATTTACTTCAAGTGACAATTACTTCAATTACTTATTTCTTTGTATTTGGAACTTACTTCAATTGACACTTACTTCAGTTGGCACAAATTCATAAAATTATGGCACAATCCCCAACTAAAATGCATCCTATCACAATCACAAATTTTGATTTATTTTGCACAGTGCAAAATTAACGATATTTAAATATTACTTCTCCACACTCCTGTTTGAAAACTTTTGCTCCGTCAAAATAACAAAAAAATCCACAAACTGATTTTTTCCAAAAGCAGTCCGAAACCACATCTTGACACCATTGTGAGGGCTTGTGTTTTTTGGACCCTTTAATCCTTAATTATACTAATGTGAGTGCCGCTCTTTAAGGGCCACTTACTTTAAATTGTCAGAATTTACTTCCTAAATGGCTCTCTTAATTACTGCTTAAGATCGAGCTGGGTTAGCCTTACGAGCGTTGCTGGAGGTATTGGATTTATTTACTAAATCAATAAAAAAATAAAACTCTGCTTTTAAAAGCTTAATAAAAGCTAAACCATCACTTAAGTTACTTGTTTTCCATGATAGTTAATCAATTATCAATTAATTGTTCAAGCCAACCCGTCTCATCCTTTACTTTAATTGCTACTGCAAAGTTCCTAAAAGTGTACTATCTGAGCAAAATAATGAACTATCTGGCAACCTCTAAAACATGGAAATCAACAATTTATTAAAAATAAATTCAACCGTAATTGTACAGGAACTCGCATAAATTTACGAATGGCATAAATTTATATTTCAAACTTGACGTCCTTCTCCAAATCGTTTTAACCAAATTATTTCAATAATGTAAATATCAAAAACATGCTGTCTGCTGTCTTTCATTTTTTTAGTACACAAGCTTAGTTGGACTTAGTGAACCTTTACTAATAGTACAAATCTTTATTAATTTCCGATTTGCCACATCGGAAATCTGGACTTTGGCTGGAATCGTGATTTTCATTTTTGGCTTCTTGTTGTTGTCTTGGCACGACACGTTTCTGCTCTGCTCTCTACAGATCAAACTATTTGTCCTATAAACCTGGTTCTTAGCTCATTTTACAGGTATTGGTCTGCAGATGTGCCCTTTCTATAAAGTCTTTTCTAATGGGTCAACTGGTTCAGGGGCTAGGGAGCTCTAAACAACCAGATTGATTGTTTTACTTTGTTTTAAACATTTTTTTTATGCAACAATGCCTATCAGCAAATGCCAGACGCATGGAGTAGACTGAAGATTAAGCAAATGTTAACAGTGCTGGTGAGCCAACAATTCACCGGCACGTAAAGAGGAAGCATTATCCTTATTACCAACCGATTTATTAGTAAAGCCCAAATTTCGATGCTTAATTTCTCCGCTGTCTTTCAACATTTTTCAATGAAATTTCGTATATGAGCTTTGTGGGATTTGGCCAACACGTGTACCAACTTTTATTAATTTCCGATTTATTACATTTATTTTTGGCTTGTTGTTATTTGGACATGTTTACACAATGGTCTCTACAGACTAAACCATTTGTCGTAGAAAGCTAGTTCGTATCTCATTTGAAAGCACTACTTCCGGAGATGTGCCCTTTATAGAAATAGAAATTTCACGGAGTTACGGGGCCATGAGCGATCCATTTTATCATGGATGCATGGTGATCTGAAGATGGTCCTTTTGTTGGTTTGGGGGTTGTAGGGGTCAGGACAAATGCGTGGCAGGGTTTTGAAATTTGCTACCGGAGAATTTAAATTTCGTTTCTTTTCCAAGTTGCAACCAAAGATTTTAAGCAACAATGGCTTGAACAATCAAGACTGGTCCTTAGACTTATTGTAAAAGCCTGGACGAACTAAAAACTGAACTGTAATGAAGGACAAAATAAAGAAACATTAACGTTGCCGTGGATTGCGTAAGAATAAAGGGATGCACGTTAGATGATGGTTACGCTACAATACGAGCATACACGAGCTAAGGGTTTTTTTTGTTAATAACCCAAAAAACAAAATGCTTCGCGTTCTGCTGTGTTAGTAACAGAGACCTTTGGGGGTTTCTGCATGACTAAATGTGAACGAAATCTTGAAAAATTAAGGGGAAGTTGCAGGGATAAACAAAACAACTGAAGGGGATGCGCTGATTGAGTAAGCGAAGCGAACGAATTCAGCGATTGTTAGTCGGTGTGTGCAAAAATGAGATTGAAGCATCCTAAACAGACGGTGTAACCTTATGTACGTTCACAGTCGTATGAAAGTTGTGATATCCACCCAAAACCAAAACTGGTAGAAAAACCCGCCAAGTTTCCAAAAATGGTCGGTGTTTGAAGGTAGTGATAGCATTCCACCAAGGAAAGGCCGCCAAGGTTAATCCTATTAGCCAAGTTAATCGCACCGAATAATACTTTGGACGTTAAATGAAAACTTGAAGATTGCTACCGCTAGTAGCAATCTTCTAGTTTTCATTTACCTTTCGAACTATTAGTATGTGCGATTAACTTGGCTAATAGGATTAACCTTGGAGGCCTTTCCTTGGTGGAATGATATCACTACCTTCAAAGGCCGACCGTTTTTTTGAAACTTGGCGGGTTTTTCTACCAGTTTTTGTTTTAGGTGGATGATCTATTACAAATATAACAATGTGTAGCTGCTCTGAAATTCCTTTCATCATCGCTCGTGTAAACCATAGGAGCTATTACAGATAATTTAGATACAATTTCTGCCTGAACAACTAAAAGACATTCAAACAGTTTTTCCACACAATCTTCTCCCCTATACACCTTACATGAATGAACTTGTCCATTGTTGTCAACAACGATGTAAGCAAATCCACAGGGTACATGCGTTTTTAATTTTTGAACATACGAAGAATTAGGATCAGGTTGACAAGCTGTGTTTAGGTAATATACATTCAAAGTCTGCATATACAACATAAGGCGGTGGTAATTGCTTATCGTGATGGCTAAATTGCATCGTATCTTTATCAGGCATTTCTAGTCTTTGCAATTTGTTTTGTTTGCAAAGTAGTTCATGCTCTTGTAATTTTTCTTTAGTATGTAAAGGACAAATACAGTACTGACAAACATATCGGGTTGTATTACTGTGGGTGAGTCGATTAAAATTTCTAATCAAACAGTAATGCTTATTATCTAACAATAACAACCTAACAACCCTATCTGATTCTGAATTGCTAATACGCAACGGTAAAATAGCTTTGCTCTAATAACCATAAATGCTAACTGCGATGTTATTTTGTTTTTCAAAACAATTTACTTCAGCGAGTGGTGTGGGAAAACTGATTCCATCGAGATTTAATGTTCCCAAGAACCATTCATAATGCTTGTAACATGAGGGATTATCATTGGCACGATAGAATTCAGCCAGTACAGAATAAACAAAACAACGGTTATCGTGGCAATCTATGTTCAACAAGGCATATTTATTAATTAAATAATTATCTAAACGATAACTGCAACCACCAGCGAGAAGAACATATTCACCAAAATGGATATCACATTTATCGATGGAAACTATTATCCATCCTGATCCATTTTTCTGATATGATCGAAGTTATTCAAAATTTTTGTAATAGCAATATCAATAGAATTATTAAAATCTAAAACAATAGGTGTACTGCATAAATAGACAGTGGTATTTTTTTTTGATGGATGTTTCTTTTACCAAAGTAAGACGAAGACACATCATAAACTTAAATTGATTATAACGTCGTTGCACATGATCGAAAAGTTGTAAAAGATGGGCTCTGATCATATCGAAATAAGTTCGTATGTCGATGGTATCTTTCTGTTGCGCATAGAGATATCTCTGGAAAAGGTTTAAAATGCACTCTCTTCCAGAATGAACGGAGATGGTGGTGGTGATGACGGTGGTGGTGATTGTGGTATCGCACGGTGGGTAGAGTTATTATGCTCTCGTAAACCTCTTAAGGTCGAAAAGGAAACATTACATGTAGAGCAATCGAATGTGCGTTTCTTCCGTTGGGTTGAAAAAGGAAACGCACCTTCGTCCAGATGGTGTTTCCTTTTATGTCGATATAAATTTTTGGCATAAATGTAAGTCTTCCCACAAATTTCACATAGAAAAGACATTTCTAAAGAAATAAAAAGAACAGATTAGTAGATCGACCTTTGTACCAAGTATTTATAGATCTCGTCCTTTACGTAATTGAAATATATAGGTTGAATGAAAAAACCACATAATTTCCATGATTAGTCATTTTCCTTAAATGGTTAACAATTTATGTAGGTGTAACAATAATTGAAATAAATAGACTGAATAAAAAAAATCACATTTTATTCACGTAATTATATACATATCTTTCAGGATTAGACATTTTCCTTAAATGGTTAACAATTTGTGTAGGTGCAGAACCTTTACATCGCTCAGTAATATAATAGATACAAAAATGGCCAGAGACTGTAGTTCCAAATTTTTGTAAAGGGAAACAATTAAACCACCATCGCTTTTTACACTTATTCAAATAATCGTTAACAGTCTTATTGACGGGCGGTAAACCCAAGGGGTCGAAATATTCTCCGCATCCAACGATGATTCAGTGAAGTCCACTGTGTGAATCTGGAGATATATTCATCATCATCCACCCTCTTCTTGGTTTCCTCGGAAGCCGGTTGCTACACACTGGTGACAGATTAGGAATAAATTTGTAAGGTATTCATTTTATTCAAAAGTCAGTCAAAACATTTCTTCTTTCAATAATTTCCAGCAAAGCGTCCGTTTCTGAATAAACTATCAAGTTGATATTTTCTGTCAGATTTTCGGAGAATCTCAATTCAACGAGCACAACACCGTTACGAACGAGTGACACGTGGGAACTTTTGCCAGCTGACTGATCTGGTGTGAGATCAAAGCAGAATAAAGTATGTCCGGATTGCCATGCATCGTAGGAAATTCCATTTCCAGAATTGTGAAATAATGTTCCGAGTCCAGTGAACATTGAAATATAAGCCTAAACACAGTTTTTGTTAGCAAAATCCATAATAATTGGTTTCCCATTAATCATTTGTCCATCAACGGACACCGCTAACGAATTCAGGTTGAATGGTCTGAAGAACATAGAATCTGCTTTGTAATCACCATTAAAGGCTCCATGAGTCACCATCCCCAGGACGATTCTGTTCGGAATAATACCTTGGAATAAATTATCGAGTTGCGCTGATTTGGCATTGTTGACGATGGTGTGGACCCTAACGTCAGTCTTTTTAAAATGATACTTAGCAGTTCCAGCACTCAACGCACGTGCCTGCGCTAACAAGATATTGGATGCTGCTTTTACTTTTTCTATAAAGAGGGCCATATCCACAATTTCGAACCCAGGCGCTGTAACACCAGCAGCAATACCCGCTTGTGTTACGTACAAATTAAATTTTGGATTTATTGGAATGAAACGTAGTTTTATTTCTACATTATTCAGTATGAGTTTGTCTTGCAAAGCAATATCACAATGAAGTCGACCCATGAATTCAACTTCATGACTACCTTTGATAGCTGTTGATCTATCGGTGGAATCTAACCACAGAGCAGCAGTCAGTTTACTGCTTTTTGCATCGAAACCATAATTTAATACAGTTTGAATATAACTTTTATAACCGTATTGACCCGTGCTGCTGCAGGTTAGTTTTCCATTCATAGTCAAGTCCACTGGACTAAAAAGGGTGTTTAATAAAAGTCTGTTTGGTGTCACGTGCGAAGATTCAACATCCATTAGGTTAGTAGTTGAATTTTTTTAACTTTAACTTTCAAGTACACCAGAGTTTTAGCCAGATTAATATATTCATCTACTGATCCCGGAATTACGAAATCGATAACTTTATTGGCTGGACAACGTCGCGATGGGTTGGAATTCCGTATATCTTGTCTGTTCGATAGTGATTTGTGTAGGTGGGACTAAGAATAATTCTAAAGGTGATAAAAGACATTCACAACTCTGTGGGTGTAAAAATGCCATGATGGGACTGTGTCGATTCAGCATTATGTTGGTTTAGACGTGCTCGGGTCTATTTATACTAGTCTAAAATAGTTTTTTTCAGTTTTCGTCTTATATTCATCTGTTTTTTTAATTTTAGATTTACCCCTTTTTATACGTTCACCTCCATTAGTTTTAGACTTTATCTTTTTTACACGTCCACTTTCAGTCTGCTGTAGTTTTTCGTGTATGTCGGTCAAAATGTCGTGACCAGTTTCTTTAACTCTCTCTTTAGCGGATTCTTTTACGGCCTGGCTAGCTAGGAAGTCACCGAGAATATTCCCACCCGTTGACACAGCTTTGCGTCCTAAGTATTTTCCAATTTTTTAATGTGGGGAACTGCCATGCAAAAAAAAGGCATGGCCACACGACTCACCGCAGAAAAAAAGTTCCCTTATCCGCCATGACCCGACTGGACTCTTCTCCCATAAAATATGGGGATTTCTCCCCCATCACTCTGTCCCACGTAATGGTTAGAATATTTGCAACAATACTTCATGATGAAACATTTATAGCTTAGAATGAACGCACGGGGCTATTCATAGGAACCATGGTTCACATTATTTTTTTAATAATTACGTTTCGGACGAAAATGAAAGACAGCTACCACGTGCAAGTATGAACCAAATGGTACCCGGGTTCCATCGTCAGTACGTATATCTATTTCTACATATTGGAAAGAAGTACGTAATAACGGCAGATAATGTATTCTTAAAAACGCAATGTTTGTTTGGTCACCAGCATCATTCATCACACTTACAATACGTAATAGCTGCGATCTGCTATCACCTACCAACTGTGGAGCAACAATGTCACTGTAAACGTATAACGTCTGTATGGAATTGCTGGTAATCTCTTTAACCGATGTTGTTGTGATCACCGTATGTTAGATTACATTAGCTTTCCACGGAAATTGTTCTGATTTGAAACCTAATCTCTGTGCCAGTCTCCAGTTTACGAGTCGTACATAATATTGACGAGTAACATCTTTAGCGGTTGTGTATCTTTTGTACATTTTATTGTATAGTAGAGCAGGCAAATCAGCGTATCCTTTGAAAGGACTATCCGCTGCCAATTCAGCTTTATATTTTCTTAGCTCCTTGTTAATTGTATCTACCAATTGTTCTAAGCTGTCGTATCTTTTTCCACTTTCCGTAGCTGTCAATTCATGTTCAGTATTCTGCACTTCGGTAATACGTTTATTTGCGTTAATTTTATACAATTGTAAAAGTAGTTGATCTTCCTACCTTCCTTCCGGCGAAATAACTAATGCATCTTGACAAAAGCTGTTAGGAAAGGTTATCTGTGCTAGGCCTACCTCGTAATTCTCGTGTAAATTTAACGGTTCCAACAATTTAGTTGTATAATTTTGTAAAGTATTATTTGGGAATACATCCATGCTACTATTAGAAAGCAACGTTGACCCGATTTCTTTGCTCATGTTATCAAATCTACTACATCACTGGTCCAACTGGCTTGACGCTTCGGGCATCTTTTCCATTTAATGAGATTTTCATTTTTTCCACCACGTTTGGGTTGCTTCAGAATCGTTTCAACCTTATATAGCCTATCGGACTTGCTAATTACTTTTTGTAATTCTTGTTTATAAAAACTACCTAAAATTGGTTTATTTTCTAAATCTACTACTAAATATGTAGGTATTTTTTTTCTACACTGATTTTAAATTCCTCATCCGTCCAGTTTGGACGATAACCCTTTTCAAAAATACCTTTAAGTTTAGATAATTTGACCAAATCTCCTATTTTTAATCCTTTTCCGTATAAATTACGGTAAACCAATTTTTCTTTTTTTTTTTTGGTGACATCTATGGGTCACATTTTAATAGATCGATGATACGAAGATTCATAGGCATTGATAATGTCTGGAAGTACATCTATGTAACGGTCACTATTGCGGGAATGTAGGTATTTGTGAACCCTTTGTCTTAGTGTTTTAAAAAATCTTTCAGATATGGCTGCCTTTGTCTCAGTTTTTTTTGTAGTAAAATGCTTTATGTTGTACTTTTTAAAAACGTTCTGGACGTTCTTAGAGGTGAATTCAAGTCCCATATCCAAAAAAATAAATTCTGGTTTTGTTACCTTAAAAATAGATCCCAATGCTTTACCAGCATCTTTTTTCTTCATTGGTTTAAAATGAACTCTCTTAGTAAAATTATCTACGGCTACTAATAAAAAATTTATATTATCATTAAATCTAGCTAAAATGAACATCCATCAAGTCCACACTCCATATTTTGTTGATTCCTTAACTAATATAGGATTCCGTTTAAATCGTTGAGTAACAGGCTTGAACAAAGTAAAGGTTTCCTGCGAAGATAAAAAATCTTTAATTTGTTTTAACGCTACTTTTAATCCCCTTCTTTTAGCTTCCCTATACAATCTGTCTACCCCACCTAGCCCACCTGGTGAAGCTGGGTCAAAATATATCTCTTGTAATCGTTTTTCAATAGAAGTCGTCATTCCACAGTTTAGATATGTCAGTGAGAGATATGTCTAGCTCGTCTTCTTCTTTTTCAGATAACGCTCGACCTTCTTCTTCTTTTTCTGTCTCTATTTCGGCAAAGTTTTCGGTCATCAGTGATGCAGTCGGGCTTTGATCACCATTTTTATATCGTTCCTTTTTTTTCACATTTCGTTGGTGTTGTTGTAAGATTGCTTTACGTTTTTGGAGGGACTGTCCAGGTTGTAATGAACGACGACCCGAATTTTTTCAATATTACTTTTGGAATAAAGGTCCAGCTGGGCTCCTTTTTCATCATGGTGCGATGATGTTTACTTTCCGTCAGAGCTCCGTGCACGAGCCTGCCTACGTCACTAGCTTCTACGACGTTTTGCATATGTATCAAACGACCTTCCGAGTCCCACTGAACTCTATCACTACGTAAAATTCTCATGACACATGTTTTATATTTTGGCATGATACCACTCACTATGTCTTCTATCGGTTTCGGTTATTTAACGTAAATAGGAGGTGCAGCAGAAGCAGCGACTTGCAACGTTGTTCTCGGTGAGGGGAT
>JAHWFP010006669.1:0-11023 GCA_023313725.1 Lithobius niger
CAGAGCTTTGCGAGACTCCGCAGTCCTGGGTTTGGCTTAATGTTGTCGGGGTCCAGTCGAATTCTTTCAACTTGGTAGAAGTCATCCCTGTATTTGGCCTCTAGAGTGGGGTCGCCACCAGTCCAAGCAGGGTATCCAGAAGCTTCGGTTTTGAGCTAGAATGTTTTAAAAAAATATATTAACAATTAAGAAAAAAAAATATTTTAAAAGCTAGGGAAAAAAAAAACAACAGCAGCAAGCTAAAAAAAGTTAACTGAATAAATAAATAATTACTTTTGCTGTATGATAGAAATTTTTATTTAAATCAATAATTACTTTTACTGTTTTGATAGAAAAGTGAAACCTTTAAAAAAAATTAGTTATATTTTCTGTTTTTTTTTTAAAGTTACCTTTAAGAATGTATCCACATATTCAGTGAATACGCCAGTAGTTTGTTCAGAGTCGTCTGGTTTGCTTGCGTGGACACTTTCAGCAAAATGCCACAACTCAAATGTGGTGATGAAACGGTACCCCTTGGTGATGGCGACATCTATTTCGGGGGTACACCAAGTACCTTCGAGGGCTCGATCCTCTTCATTGTAGCGGCAAGGCAGTTGGTGGTTTGTTGCTGCGCATGCCTTGCACAATACAAACATGAGCTTCCCTGCACATCGAATCGGAAGTACAGGGTGGTAGAGGTCTTGTGGAGGTAGGACGATTCCATAATGTAATGTTCTATTCCAGTGACCATTTGACTAGAATAAACATTATCGTTCAGGATGGCATAAGGGCAAACAATTGTATAAAACACTAATCAAGTATAAATTAGGTAGGCTAAATAATAAGCAAACATCCAATTATACTGGGCCTTTAATCAACACTCCGCTGTACACAATATTGACCCCACATTTGGCCAATTAAATCAGTGACAGATATTATGATTTGATTGTATGATTACAATGATCGACATGAGTTTAACGAATGGCATTACGGATTAAGTCGAGCGGTAAACCTAATCATTATTATATTCTCTGAGTTGAATTAAAGGAATCTCGGGTTAATTTAGTAGCGTACGGCTTGGTACTAGTTAAGCATAAACACAATTAGCTATCGCTAATCAATCGGAATACTTAGCTCATTAATTGAAGCTTGAGTGCGGCCATGGGCCCACGGGTCGGCTGAGCGGCGAAGCCCCGTCGCTAGCTCGGCACGGCAATCTGCCTGGCGTACTTCTGGATTGCGGCCTTCGGAATTTGACTGGCGTGAACTAGTTAGCGTCTGGTAAGCTGCTGGTGATCGGATGATATCACGCATTCCGAGGTTCAGCTTAAACACTGTGGCGTTATCGGCCATGATCAATCCATTGTAGTATTGATTTATTATTGAAATGCTAAATATAGTAACATTTGGACAGCTTGGGCCCTTATCGTCAATTGGGACCTCTCCGCCTGTCAATCATTCTATTGTTGCGTTCGGGTTCATTAATTGTTCCCCGTACGCGGCACTTTGAAGGTATATGCCGCCATCCCGTGTGGGAGGGACTTATTGTTATTCCACGTAGTGATCGATCATGAGCGACGATCTTATCGTAATTAAATCTAGTTCTAGAAAGTCATTTAGCTTCTACGAAACCGTCGTAAATAATGTCAGCTGGTAATGCCATCTTTTAAACTCTAACAATAGGTGTAATTACACTTGTTCAGTCTCAAATGATCTTGCCGCCGCTCGGTCGTCTTTGAAGAAGGACTCCCAATTATAATTGCTATCTGGAGTCGTTTTGAGCTATCCGAATAAATATTCGGCTCATGCATTTAATAAATGTATGATATTATGCAGTTATGCATTTAATTAATTAATTGTATTGTTTCTGTTATGAATATTAATTAAGCCATTAATTATTTCCCTACACATTGAATAATGCATGGCTCCATCAAAAAAAATATTTTGAAGAAACTAGCGAATAAATAGAAGTTTCCAAGGATGTTCAGGCCCCCTGGGCTCGTTTTTGGGGAGGCACTTGCCTCCTTGCAACGCCCCTCCCAACGTTTTTTACGCCACAACATTTAGTTCGATGAGAGAATCCGTAGTCAACAGCCAAATCACAAACTAAGAGAATCCGAAAACACAAAACATGCAAAAAATACGTAAAACTTCATACCGAAATAGTTTTTATTTTAAGTATGTTGCCTTATATTTTGGTTAATTTTAACACTATTGACATTAATGAGTACTTTTAATTCCATTTTTAATGAGAAAAAAACGCTTAATTCACTCTAGCTGACCAGTATATGCCTGGTAGTTACCACTATATTTTGTTCTTCCATTTACCCTTAAAGTAAGGTAGTCCCTGTTACATAAGGTAGTTGTTTATGAACCATACAGCCTGCAGTTCGTGATGTTCAAGAACCAGTAGTTAGTAATGAAGAGTGAGATTAAACATAAATTCGATACAAAATTAAATCCCAAATGCGATGTCAACAAAGAATAATAAAGTATAGGGTGATGATGCAACTGAAACGTTAGAAAGTATTAACAAAAGAACTGATGATAAGTTACTTGGTCATTAATTACTTAATTTAGAAATTAGTCATTAGTTACTGAATTAGAAACTAGTCTTAATGATTTGCTAATTAGGAAATTCGTCAAATTCTAGTATTTCGTCCAACGCCCATTAACATCAATCACACCTTGGATGCGCGATGGCATCGATTGTCCTAACGTGGTCCAGTACTCCTGTCTTTGAACCAAGTTGTTCCACGCAACCAGTACATTTTGCCAGAATTCCTCTTTGGTTCTCACGTTCATGGCGTCCACGGTTCGCACAAGTTCTCCCACACGTTTTCCACCGGGTTTAAGTCTGTTCCTTTGGGCGGCCAGTTTACAACATTTACGTTGTGTTCTCCAAGCCAGCGTGTGACGTCGTTAGCAGTGTGGATTGGTGAACGGTCATGCATAAACACATAATCCTGTGCAAAACGAGCAGATACTTCTGGAAGCATAATATTTACTAACATATCAATATAAACGTGACAATTCAGCCGTTCTCTTATCCAATGAATGCCCCCTGCTCCGTTAGTATGTATCCAAACCCATATATTGATCGAAAATCGTCCACTTTTCCATTGTTCTGCTACGTATTGTGGGCTGAATCGTTCCCCAACAGGTCGTCTAACCCACACCTGGCCATTGTTCCCAACACAAAATGATTTTTCATCTGTAAAAATCCAATTGGCGAAGTATTGGTGATCGTGGTTAACATGACTTCGACAAAATTCCAATCTTAACTGGCAGTGTCTTTCAGTTAACTTCTCCTTTTTTGCAGCAATGCGCCCGTTCAAATTGTTTTTGATCAACGTGCGTTTTACGGTTGTTACACTGACATTCAATTCCAACCGTCTTCGTAGTGCAGGGGCTGTCAAAAAAGGATCACCCAAGGAAGTGCCAACGAGATGATTTTCGTCGTCTGGTGTTAACAATGGCGGTCGCCCTGCTCTTGCATCAGCACGTAGCCCCCTTCCATCAACAAATCGACGTGTAATATTTAAAATAGTACTTGCAGAACAACCAACCTGTCTTGCAATTTCACGATATGACATTCCTGTATTTCGTAGTTCAATAATTACTCGTCTCTCAGCATCCGATAGTTGGTTATTTCCTTGTCTTCTCGGCGTTGTTAGTTTTGAGTTGGTTTTCATTCCATAGCGACCAGCAAGAAAGCCAACAATGCTCAAATTCCTACTTGTGCGATGTGCGTGGCATCAACCTTCTATGTCACACTCATTGTTTAAATAACAATACGGTGTTCATTTACTTATGGACGGGACTGTACTTAAGTTGTTTTATAGTAGGGCGTTTGGCTATGGGTCATGGCTCCAATAAATTCATTATTCCCCGGCCCTCACGAAAAACACGTACTGCACTCTGATCATTTGCTTGATCGTGTTAGAAATGGAATATCCATCATCAGCATAAGAGTTGCAGCATGAAAGCTCCTCGAGCGTAGCGAGACGACGCAGAATGAGCGAGCGAAGCGAGCGACTCCGCTAGTCTGTTAATAAAAATTATCCCTAAAAATTCAGCAAATTATATTCGCCTGTAAAGCATTTGGTTTCTAATCGGTGTTTTAGTCCAGGCATAGGGTTGTCCTTGCCTGGAATGCCCTTCCCTCTCATATTGCTTGTGTCCCATCTCTTAAAGTAGCACTATCACCGATTGAAAACCGTTTTCAAATACCCTGGTGCCATCTAGCGGCAGTGATATTGCTAACCTGGTACAGTTTGCTCCCAGATGCACGAGGACATACCAAATTTCACTCAATAATTAATAAGACTCGTGGCTTGTTTGTTCCGAAAAAAGAAATGACATTGTGCATTCCTTCGCTTGATGCAAGCAAGTGCTAGATAGTACTGGATGGTGCTAGATGTTGCTAGATTCTGCCTACTTTCAATCGGTGATAATACCACTTTAATGCCTTCAAATCTCGTTTTGATATTCTTGTTCGTTAATTGTTGATGTTTGCGTGAGTGGGTGTGTGCTTCTTGTGCCTTTTCTATATCTAGTCTTTGCATTGAAGATAAAATACATTACAATACAGTTTCGTAAGATCTGTTGTGCTTTTAAGGAATTAATATTCTGTAATGGCTGCAGCATGTCCTTAGGTGAACATCCAGTGTTGTTTTGTGCTATGCTTTAAGTTGCTGTTCGTATGGAGTTTTTTTTTCTGTTGTTCTGCGGTGTTGCTGTTAGGTTATTTTAGGACAGCTGCCTTGGCTCTTGGCAGGGGACAAATTTCATGCCAGGAATGAGTATTTCATTTCATTTATTAGAGAGCCTTGGCACAGCCATGCGCACTCTGACACGCCAAACGCACTTACAGCAGAAATCGACAAGTATACATATCACACAAGATCACACAAGATGAAAGGTAGAAGTCGGAATTTCCACCATACATAAGAGCTGCACACAATGACTAATAACTAATCAGCAAACATCTTTCAAAACGATGGTTACAATCCAGAATCCACAACGTCACAGGGGAACACTAGTAGATACACAAAATTTAGCAACAGCGTGCAGTTTCTGACATGTCACAGGTGAGGCTGGGACAGAGGACAGAAGAAGATGACAAGACAATGTAACAAGATGACAAGATGACAAGATGACAAGACAATGTAACCTTGCTTAACATTACCTTTCGCTGAAGCGCATACCTAGGGCATACGGATAGAAAGTGGAATACTGATTCCTCAACACCGCATGTCAGACAGTGAGGTCACAGACCAGCCCAAGCAATGCGGATGTGATGCCAAAAATCAGTGCCCTGTACGCCAACGAGAGATCAGCCACGACGTAGTCGCCGGAAGACTCTGCAGCGCAGACAATTAGGAATGAGTATCTTGGCGGTGCAACAAAGTTGCAAAAAAGCGAAAATCATGTGAACTAGATTGGCCAATAAGCATACCCAACACCCACGTGACATATACGTACTTAAGGCATAGACGGAGGACGTATTCACAACCACTACCGTAATATTCTGAGTGTATACGTAATAAACCTCTTGGCTCCGCAGAGTCACCCACATCAAGTGAAAGCAAGGCAGCTGCATGCATTGTGTAGAAACCATGGAGTTATAAAATCAACGCCATTATTGCAAGTGGTTTGGATTTTTGTCAGTCTGGAATGGAACTCTGAATTGATGTTGTGGCTTTACTAATGACAATTTTGCTTTGTGTTGTTTGCATCCTTTTTAAATATCAATGGTCTTCTTTCATTCTGCATCTTTCTTTCAAACGTTTTTTTTTCTAGACGTTCAACTTTTTCTGTATTCCTTTCTTTCTTTCTTTCTTTGGCAAGGTCTTCAATACAGTCATTACATTTTATTGAGTTTTGTTTACAACATTTGTTAAAGGAATGTACTAATGGCCCATACAGATAAAACAATTGACACACCAGTAACCATCATAAGTTTTGTGAGCAAGTAAGTTTGTGATTTAGTCTGTAAGTAAGTTGGTGGCAACCGAAATTTTTTGACCAACGTTCTCCATTCCCACAATGGAATGCAAATGTGGAAAATATCGGAATACATGAATCCTACATCTCGAAGCACTTGGTGTAGCTGTCCTTCTGAGTTTAGGACATTTGCCGCAAACTGGTCAGACATGGAAGTGACGAAGTGAGACATTGCAATGGACACTATTATGACGAGTTTCCAAGGTTCTACATCATTTTTGGTGTCGAGCAAGCTGACAACAATGGCCGTCGAAGCACCTTCTGTAAACGTGAAGAGAAGTTGGTGGTACCATTGGGAGTAGAAATCATCGTTCCAGTAGTTGAAAAACGACCACCAGGCATAATAGTGGGAATATACACTGGAACCAAACAGGATCAACATGGAAAAGCGAATGGAACGGGTTTGCCATAGTCTCACAATGCGACACATGCATTCGTACATTAAGATGATAGCCACAACCGTGCACAGCCATATCTTCAACGTGTTGCTTGTGGCGTTGAAGTAGATGTGTTTGTAACGGCCAATACCTAATTCGTAGCTACCTAAAACAAAGCAATAATAGAAATATAAAAGTTTTACTTTAACATGCTCTACATATTTAATACAATCCTACTTTTTGTCTTCCAGGTGAAGAGGATATTAACCTTCAATTTCAACTATAAAGAGATCGCGATTTCGTTACTCGCAATACTGTAATTGTACTTAAAAAAATATTTATTCGACTGATTGCATCATCATCATGATCGAGGGGTAGATGTCCGGCGAGATGGCTGATGAGACTGGAAGTCATGCAACGTATGAGATGCAAAATATCGGAGAGCAGGGGAGGGCCAAGCCATTCCAGAGAAAGTATAAGTGTCAGAGTGGGGAGGGGTGGGGGGAGGTTCAAGGAGTTATCAGGGTCGTCTGATTATCAGATCGGGTCATCTAGGTACTGATGAGATAAGGCTTGGCTGATGAAGAGTAGATCAAACTTTTTCCCTCTCCTGGAATGGACCCTATACAACGCACCAAGGCTATTTGCCGTGACGCGCGTATCACGTAACTGGGCTAGCCCATTCAAACGGCCAAAGATCCACTGTTCTCGTTCGTCAGTGGCTAACGCATGATGACATCACGGTAAACAGCTGTGGCTCGTGGTATAGCTCTGTGATGCAGACATGCACCACCGCAGGAATAGAATTCGCAGCCCATGTCAGAACAAAAAATATTCGAGGCAATTACACCAATATGCATAGTTTGATGTTTACTGAACTTAACTGGCAAGGTTGATGATGTGTGTAGAATTTTTGGTTTCCACTCAAGAGACCCTTTTGGTGAGTGTTTATAAGTGTTTGACATCGATTAGAAATGGTGGCAAAATTGTAATGGATCAACTGAAAAAACACATACATACTATAGCGCTTATAGCATACCTTTGAAAAATGTATCCCAGCATCCACAGCGGCATTCAGTTCGGTTGACGATCCTGGTGTATTGCCCCCATATATGGTTGGTTAGCAACATGTGAATAACAGGAATGAAGGCTGGTGCACACCCTCCCACAATCATCGGCACAACGGACCCTTCCGACATCTGAAATAGCATACATCCTAAGTTAATATTTTGGACTGTTAATGGTGTTTTCTGAAATGTTGGAAATCAACTTGAATAACAGCTATTTAGGGGAAGGTCTGCTGGGTCGTTTGCTCCATGATTGTATTATGTTAGTTTGGTACAGATGACTGAATTCCAGACATTGTGAGGGTGCCCCGCCGGGAAGGGGATAATCCTCACAGCCATTTATTGGGGCACGAGATCAACGCTACAAGGCCAGGAGCTATCAGCAAAAAAATAACAAATCAGTGCCACCATGTTACGATTTTCCTCGAGCTAGCTGCTCGTAACTTCTGAACCTTGAAACTGAAGGCTTAAATTCGACAAAATCGCTGACCAAGTTGCTGCAAAAACTACCAATGAATATGTGAAATTTATGTTATTTTAGGTTAGCTAGAGACGACCAACCTGTTACTGGTGTGGCCCTAACTCTTTCTCGTCAGTTACATTACCCAAAGACGAAACAGAACAAAATGCTGGAAGACAAAATTTGTAGTTCCCTTCACCCATCCCATCTTTCCCTTCGCACACCCCACCCATTATTTCCATTATATCATCCCTCCTCCCCTCCCCATTCTTTCTGTTATATGTGGTAACTGGATTTTATATAGTCTCTTCAGATTGCGACTTCTACAACAAACGACATCGATTGCTATGACAAGCAACCTTCAGGCAGTCGATTGGCGCATTTTGCAACAAGTCCTACTTTTGTTGTCAGACTGATACCTAGTGACCATAGCAGGCAAGTAGGTGTGTTGGCAGTCAGCATGAAAGATGGTGGCAGAACACACTTTAAACTTTTGCTTAATGCTGTTTATCAGCGTGAACATTTCCACACAGTGACGAATATTGAAACTGGCCCAACAAAGATGTCACATTCACCTCTACACTGCAGATGACATAAGTTCTCAAATACATTAGAGGCCCAATTATTACTATGCCGCATGTACAGAACCTAGCCTAGGATAGGCGAGCAGATGTAAGCGTTCTAAAACCACATTCAGCCGCATTGTTGTTGGTTGGTCGCAGCATTGAGACAGACGGGTATTTATATCGTGCTGTTCATTGCCATTAGTTATCTATGCCGTTCCTTCATCGTTGTGAACTCAACCAGACATTGGGTGGCACCATAAATGCCAGCGGAGACCCCAAAGAGATTGTCTTCTGAGGGCACCATACGAAGAGGAGTTATTCGCTGCTATCAACAGGAAAGCACTTGACCAAGGTATCACTTGCGCAGTCACGCAGCACCACTCTTATAGTACTTCTTCGTTGTAACTTTGTTGTAGTCAGTCAACTTGTTACATATGTACAGATTGCTTACTAAGTCCGGATATGGTGTTCTAGCCAAACCACTCACAGGCACCAAATTTTTACTTGACCCTGCTCCCAGCAATACACACAACATGACACTATCGGTATAAATCTTCTTCATCTTGCAGGTCACCACTAAGGATTTGTCTCGAGTTTCTGACCCTCCACACATATTTCTCTGGCTTCGACGTGGAAGCTCTTCATTGAAATGAAACCATCCATTCAGAACCTTTTGGTGAGAATACATGGATCTACAGATCACACTATCAATTTTCCTAATTTACAAACTACCTAGAACCTTTCGTTGATGTGGCACTGACTATGTAGTGACTTAACAATATTTCGAATAATTGGATGTGTATAACATAAATAGCCGTATTGCAGAAATCTGATTTTAACATCGAAGGCTCTCGGTTCAAGAAAAAATTCCGAATCCTCGTTGCAATGCGGTGCCATGAGTACTTGAAGAGCTCTGTAGAAATTTTATATACTCATGGCGACAATGAAAGAATTGATAGGTGGACGTGTGGGGGTGGAACACATCTGCCAACTTAGACCCACCAAGTAGCCGCCCTTAATCTTAGAAACAGTCTTACCACCTATACGCAAGTTCATAATTATTCAATCTAAGTGTTGTAGAAGGACTTTTGGTCTTATAAGACATGTAGGCTGTAGTGCATGCCGTTAGAGCCTATTAAGTCCCTGTGGCTTTGGTTGGGTACAGCGGTGTTCAGGTAGTTTACCCACTGAAAGTACACATCACGGTGTACCAGCTCAGCTTCCTCATGATTGTGCAATGTTAGCACACATTTTGTGTTTTGTGAGTAAAAAATGCATATAAAATGTCAAAAATGTTCACAAAATGTAAAAAATGTGTACAAAATGTGTACTGCCAGTATGCAAGTCGTGTGGAGGTTGTGTTCTGTCTGAGTAAAAAAGTTAACAAAATGTCAAAATGTGTACAAAATATGTACGGCCAGTAGGCTACACAAGAAGTGTCAATGCTGGGCTGGTACACAGTGATATGCGTATAACGTTGCACATGGTCAAGGACGTGCACAGGACCCCTAGAGGACAGGAGCAAACTTTCTTCTGGGTGCTTTTTTTTTTTTTTGCTTTTTAACCTCTTTTTACCCCACTTTTGTGGGACTTTAATTATTTCTGCCCCTCTTTGCAGTCCTTTTTTTAGCGTTTTTTAGACTCTTTTACATCAGCGCTCCACCGAAAAAGGGCACTTTTTTCAGAAAAAAAGGGGCACTTTGCCATGAGGGCAGGGGCTAGAACCCCCCTCCCCCTGTGTCTGCACGTCCCTGCACATAGTTTTCAGAGTATCGTTAAATAGAGCAAAGACAGTGAAAGACGTTTAGTGCACGGGTAGCTGCGAGCACTGGGGCGTAAGATTCGATAGGCGTCCTGGTCCCAGTGTACATCTCTGGCTTCGTGTACATCTCTGGCTTCGTACAGACCTGGGTTCGATCCTGGCGATGGGAAGTGTATATGTACGGGGTTTTTCTCCGGTTGTTTCCCACCCGTTCCTCCGGTAAAACAAACTGTAATAATGGTGGTACTTCTTCCACTTAACATCAGAGGATTTGGGTGGGTGGATGCTTATTATTATTATATGCATTGCAATCATAGCCCCTTTTTGGTAATTGATCTTGGCACAAGATGGCGTTGTCAAGAAATTGCGTCCACTTTTAACGGGCATTGCATTTTTAAGATGCTGTATTTTTTATTTTTGGGAGCAAAATAATGTTTGCCCCTTTTGCAGAATGCAGTAAATACGTTCGCATACAATCTTGTTTCTCACAGTAACTGCTTGACGACGACATCTAGTGGCAGGAAATGAATAAAAAAAATGGGGAAACATTTTTTCCGTAAACATTTTTTCCGTAATATTATGTAACTGTATTTATTTATTTATTTATTTATTACAACAATTTATCGTCAGTTTCAAAAAAAGAATTAGACTATATCAATGATCACAGTGTGGAAAAGAATAGATCCAGAAATGAAAGAATAAATCCAGGATGTATGAAAGGGGGTTTCAATCGTTCTTTTAGTCTTCTGTACAGCTGAAACGGCAGGGAAAACTACAGCGTCGACTTTGTCCGTCCGTCGCTG
>JAHWFP010006690.1:4069-17304 GCA_023313725.1 Lithobius niger
CTACAACAGTTTTTCCACCCGAACTACATGTTTGGTAGGAAACCACACGTTGCAGGACTCTTTCAAAGTGGAATGAGCAGTGGGCAAATGCGCAGACAGGCAGGTTCTTGTATCGGTTAACGCCAGAGTGCTCGTATGTTGTTACTGCTGACAGGCTGCCCTACTGGGCAGCGCGCATATTGGCGCGGCTCCGCACGGGCCATTCGCTGCTTCCTGCGCACAGGCACCGTTTAGGGTGGCTGCAGCACCCAATGTGCAGGTGTGGTGACAATGGCTCTGTGCAGCATTTTCTTCTTGAGTGTAAGTTCTATCGTTGTGCGCGTGCGGTTTTGCGCACTAGACATGGTGCGGATATGGACCTGCAAACCTTATTACGAAGTGGTGGCGGAAAACAATGTGTTGTACGCTGGCGAGCGGTTGCCAACTTTGTTCGTGCAACAGGTGAACGGCTGTGAGCCCTCTGCCGTCTATGATGGTTGGTATGTGTGAGGCTTGAGTGTGTAGGTGTATGAGGGCGTATGACTGAGTTGTGTTTGGGTGCTGTGAGCACCTATGTATTAACGGTTCTTGGGGGTGTTAAGATGCTCTCTTTTGTGTAGTTCTTTGTAGGGTGGGCGCATGGCCTAGGGCCAAGGCCCCAATAAATAAATTATTATTATTTCTGTATACAATGAAACTCTGTCATATATATGATGTAATGCGCCATGTGAACAATCAAGTGTCGACATGCTGAGTAAATTTTTGTCTTGCATTTAGCATTTTCCCTCCTGAACGTCCCAACCGACCCAGCCCTGCGTCAATCGCCCTTTTTGGATGCATTTTAGGCCTCTTTATTAGAACATTTCGCCCCCTTAACCGTCGTCCCAACTTGAATTCAAACCAGATTTTCCTAATGCTTGCATAAACAGCATCCCGACTATTAAGGCTAGCATTTTCTTGCTAACTACAACTTCAACTTAAAATTGTGACCCAAATTCGCGAATTCAGGTGAGCAAATAAACTACCATCATGATCCTGAACCACTATTTGGATACATTCACTTTATACAGTACATAAAAGGTCTGGCCAAACCTTAATGATGGATCGTAGTGCACATCAAACCAAGACATGAAGTTTAGTCCGGAAGGCCTGCCTTTCCAAGTTACATAAAACAGTACCTTTCTAAAGCACCGAACAGAACGAACCAAACGCACCACTGTTGGTGACAGTTCAGCTCATTCCCTAGTATAACCGTGTTGATGTAGCTTGCTAACGTCAACCAACGTCAACGATGAATCGGTGTCCGTACCTCGCGCATGCTCTAAAGCTCCACCACTGGCAACCACTCCAAACTACCTCCCCGAGATGGTTTGCAATTTGGCATTGCTCAGGCCTGGTTACATCCATTAGCCTAACCTGATCCAATCAAGTAGCCACATCTGGTCACCTTAAAGGTATGACGTAACGAGTGCTCTGTTGAGCTTGTTGATTTTACTGAGCTGTTATTGCAGTTTCGGAAGGTACTGAACGGCTGATGCAACATTACTGCGCACGCGCGACGTCAAGTTTGGAGTCAAACTGTCTCTAACAGTGGTGCGTTCTGTTCGCTCTGTTCGGTCGTTTAGGAAGGTACTGAAAGTCTCCAGTAAGCCTTTCTGTCTAGCTTCCCTGCAGAGCAGATGTTGTGGCAAGTAATGACAACGAAAACAGTACTTCAAGGCTACCCACCAACACCATTACAGGTCTTGCTGGGAAACAGTGATCTCTTTCTCTGCATCTCGTTGAGCTTCTTTTATCAGTCGCATTTCACCTCATTTAGGCCACATTGCAACAAGCCAAGAGGGGTTTGGATAGATTTCTTTTGGTCATCACTCTTTTCGCATCTCGTTGAACTGCTTTTATTCACCGGTATATCTCTTGATTTAGGTCACATTTCAACCAGCCAAGTAGGCTTCGGATAGCAGATTTCTTTTCATCATCACTTTTTTCCGCATCTTGTTGAACTTCTTGATGTATTAGAAGTTGAACTTGCGTACATTACTATGGAGGTATACTCATTCCAGGAATTTGCTGACATGCATCTCGTGTACGGACGTGCGAATGGGAACAATCGAGAGGCTGAACGCCTCTATCATGAAGTTTCCCAGCTCAGCAGGTACCAAATAGGCATACCTTTGTAGCCGTTGACCGTCGCCTTCGAGAGACCGGAAGATTCGAGCTTGTTACTGCCAACTGGAGAAGGGATCGAGCAGTCAGAACGTTTGCTGTAGAGCAACAAATCATGGACCTGATAAAGGCAACTCCTGGAACCAGTACGAAAGGAATTGGAACAATGGAAGGTGTGTCACATATGACTGTCTGGAGGGTTCTGAACGAACAGTTGTTGTATCGGTACCAACTCCAGCATGTTCAGGCGCTTTCACCGGCCGACTATCCAGCACTAGCGGCATTTTGCTAGTTGTTTATGCAGCAATGTGCCGAAGTCCCTATGTTCATTTAGTAAGTTCTGTTCACTGATGAAGCAAGCTTTACCAGGGATGGCATCGTTAATTTCCATACTAACCACTTCTGGGCAGAGGAAAATCCACGCGGCATTGTCCCAGGTAGACACCAACAGAGGTTTAGTCTGAACATTTGGGCTGGCATTGTTGGTGACGAATTAATATGCCCCTATGAGTTGGCGCCATGTCTAAATGGTGAAATCTATCAAAGATTTCTCGAACACGAGTTGCCTACCTTACTGCAGGATGTTCCATTGGGTATCAGACAACGAATGTAGTTCATGTGTGATGGTGCTCCACCACATTTTAGCCTCCTGGGACGACAATTCCTAAATCGTGCCTACCTGGCTCGATGGATTGGTCGAGGTGGACCGCATGCGTGGCCCCCACGTTCACCAGATCTGAATCTGACTTTTACTTGTGGGGACACCTAAAGTCACTTGTGCATTCAGTTCCAGTCGACAACATGGAAGCCCTTCGGCACCTGGTTGTTGAGTGTTGTCATACGATCCAAAATACACCCGGTGTCTTTGAACGCGTTCGCCAGTCAATGGCAAGACGTACCCTTGCCTGTGTTGGATTGCATGGTGGACACATCGAGCACCTTTTGTAGTCACGAAAGGCACACATTTCTCTCTTCTAAAGTGAAGACGATGCCAGATTGGAGATTTTGGTGGTCTGCATGGCGACGCAGCATTTGTTTCAGTAAAACTACTAAAGAGGCCCCCTCCCCCCCAAGTTGTCCCCGACTCCCTCCATTACTGCCCCTACCTCAAAGTCTTTCGACCTACATTACGAAGTAACGAAATTACAAGAAGGATGTGTCAATTGTAGTTGTTTGGACAAATTGGGTGGGTAGGTTTGGAGGGCTGCAACGGAAAACGGATGTATTTCCGGACCCATGTTTGTATGACTTTTTAGTCTTACTTTGGATCATATACTACACCTGAAAGTTTGGCCAGGCCTTTTAGGTACACCCTGTATGCTAGGTTTATGAGAGTTTTGAGCGTTGGGTTTGGACCAAAATCTCCACTCCCAGTTTAGTAGTCAATACTCGAAAAGTCCCTTCCCCCTTTGTCCCATCACCCTTCTGGAGAACTGCATCAAGTAAACCCCGAGGCTAAGCTCCCCACATATTTCTCGTGCATAGGCAGGAATTGAACCTGGGTCACCCGCGCAGGCGAGAAGTCTACCACTGGCGTGTACCGACCTTTTCACACTGAAACATGGCATCAGGGTCAGCGTCTCAAGTCCTGAGTCCGAGTCCAATGTGATAGGGTCGAGGCTCGGGCCTGGGCCAGCAGTGAGGAAGGGGTATTAGCGTAAAAAGGGTCGGTGTGCATGCCACGGTTTAGGGAAACGTTTTGCCTCCTGAAGTACTGATAAACTACTGCGAGATGAAAGGAAAGTAGGAGGAAGGAAAAGGACGGGCGAGAAAGGGGAGAATGGAACACCGACAGTGCCAAAAAATGTAGTAGCTAGAGAAAATTAAGCAAAGTCTGGACTCTGGGCGTGATGTCGGGCTCCTGTGTGGAAAACGCTATAGAAGGAATGGTGCCGTGTTTTCTCTTTGTGAAACCATGGTTCTGTCTGTAGGAAAAAGTCGGGAGGCCCATCTCCAGACACCAAACACGGTATTCAGGGTCCAATACTAAAGTATACTAAAGTACCAATACCGTTTCCAGACTGGACATTAGACAACGAATACAGCGTTTGGTGTCTGGGCCCCCGACTTGTTCCCACAGGCAAAACAAGGGTTTCACACAGAGAAAACCCTACACCCTTCTTTCCATACCCATTCCTCACTCGACCCCGATAGGGTGGCCAAGGTCCGGGTTTTAATTCGTTAATCTCTCACTACCACATTTTAGCCAATGTCATTGTTCCTTTCTCCTTTTTCCCAATCCTACTGCTTTTATTTTAGCTCGCTATTGTTTATGAGCGTTCCAAGACACAGGTTCCCTGTGATAGTACACACACCGACCCTTTCACAATGAAACATAGGATCGGGGTCTCTAGTCTCGACTTGAAAACCCGTACCGGGCCCAAGCCCAGTATGGAAGGTCAGGCTCTTGTCCGGTCCAGGTATGTAGGGGCTGCAGAGAGCTCACTAGGGTTTTTGGCATGTAAGGTCATTGGTCCTCGATGTACACAGACGCCTCGGGATGAGCTATCTAGATGTTGCACCTTGAAGTCCAAGAACAGCACAAGTGAGCAAAACCAAGACCCAAGTCCAACAACGAGTTGTGATAAAGTGGATCTTGATTTGTGGAAACGTTATTGGCAAAGACTAGATTTACTGTAAGGTTTGACCTCGGTCTGCCATGTTAGAGTCAAAAGTTCTATGCCTAATATCTCCGCTTATTACAGGATGTCCACAAATAATTCACCCCATGAAGAAATTAATTTTAAAAAAAACTAACACAGATATTGTAAAATTGCAAAGTGCCAACTGTTTATTAACTCAAAAAGTTTTTTTTTTTTGCAAAATTTCTGGTGAGGATGGCCTCTTTAATAAACCTCCACATGCGTCCCTTTTGTTGCTTGGAGACTATCCAGTCAAACCATACGCTCAAAATACGCGCGTATGGGCGCGTATGGGCGCGTATGGGCACGTTTGAGCGTATGGTTGTACAGGCCGTGTTGGCTCATTAAAATTCAATTCAATTCAATTCCAGTCAAACTCCAGTCCAGGTAACTTGTGTGCAGGAATTATGGGACAAGATCATCCAGGCGATAAAAACATTATTAGTAGACATGCTTAAAAATGTTTGAGTTAAAAAAAATCGACTTTCGACTGGATATTCACCGAGCAACCAACGGGGCACGTGTGGCGATTTATTATGAGACCATTATCACCAGAAATTTAGTAAAAAAAAAAAACTTTTTGAGTTAATAAACAGTTCGCACTTTACATTTTTTCCACATTTGTATTCGTTTTTTTTTTATTTGATTTATTTACGGGTGAATAATTTGTGTACACCCTGTATATCTTTAAATATTTTCCACTCAAGTTTTGTATATAAGCTTTGCTGGACTTGTCGACAAGTGTACCAACGTTTATAAACATCTGAACAGTCAAATTGGAGATCTGGACCTGGGCTGGATCGGGTTTTCAATTTTGGCTGAGTTTCATCTTCTGACACATTTACACAGCACTCTCTACAGACCAAATCAGTTTTCCTAGAAAGCTGGCTCTTAGCTCATTTTACAAGAAAAGATGTTAAAATTTAAAATGCCGAGCAGAGTGTAGTTAAAATTTCTCCATAACGAAGCTTGCTAAGGATTCCTGCGGCTCTGTGAAGTTGTGATGTCAAACGCCAAGTTCTGTCGACAAGTTAATCCCATAGTTTAAAGGTTAAATGGTAAATCTGAAAACTGCTTACTGCGCAATTTTCTAGCATTTTAATTAACATTTGAAGTCTTACAGCGTTGGCAAGCTATGCCATGGGATAGTATGACTTCAAACGGCCGAAAAGCTTGGCGGGAATTCTTGTTAAACGGTATTTTGGAGAGATATCACATCTTTCTTGGTACAAATTAATCAATTCAATTGATCAATTTTTAGCAATTATGAGGTGAAAACCAGTAATAAGGTTCCAGCTTTTTTTCTTTTGGCTTTAGAAGGATTCCGTATGTGTATCTTAGTCTTTGTCGAGAAGTAACTCTCATTATTTAGCAATGTAAAAAGCCAAGCTTTGCCACAGGACTGCATAGCACGACTTCAAATAGCTGAAAATCTTGGCGGGAATTCTTAGAAAACTTTATTTTGGAAAGATATCACACATTTTTGGTACAAATTGATCAAGTCAAAAAACTGATTTCCACCTGGCATTTATATGCTATGTATCAGGAGCGATAGATATATTCAAATAGCATTGAGCAGATTTTTTAGAATCATCACTGGCTGTTTGGGGTCAACATCAATGTCAGCATTGCTACTGGAAGTAGTACAACAGTCAAAAGCAACAGGTAAAGGGTGAACTCTTCAAGCTAGTGGCAAGAAATCTTGGTCGTGGGAAGCAGGATTGTACAAGTGCCGCAATTACGGGTGGTGCAAAGGGTGTAAGGACCTGGGGCCTAGGAGGTAGGGGGCCCAAAATTCGGGGGAACAAAATTCACTGTTATTTGGGCTGGGTGGGAGCCCTTTTACCCCTAAAACTGTGTTCTTGTTGAGGAGGGGCCCAACATTTTCCCCCTGCGGCCCTCCTTGGAAAAAGTTAGTTGTGGTGCTGACAAGTGGTATCTTACTTGACCACTGTACCTTAACAATGCGGGTATTAAAGCTGCTGGGAAAAGCTGGGCTAAGATGCTATTGTTTCTCTTATACTGGACGGAAAAGCCAATGGCTCAAGATGGGTTAAATAAAGACGGATGCAAACCTATTTACGTTGCCTTTTGGACTTAAATGTCAGTCCAAACTATTGTTAAACTATTGTTAAACTATTGTTAAACTATTGTTAAACTATTGTTAAACTATTGTTTCTTGACTCCCCTCTCAGTTTACAAGTGTTCCCCTTTCGCCAGCTGCTAGTCTCTATGGTCTTCAGTAAGCCCTTGGATTTGGTGTCAGTGGCGTTTGCACCATAGACTCAGACTGGCAGGTGCCAGGGGCCCACCTGCGTTGGGGGCCCCGGCACAACCATCAAATGAAACCAAACTTGGAAGCAAAGTCTTAAACCATTGGACCAAAGTTAAGTATTTTGCATAATTTTAAGTGGATTTTCAAAAAATTTCTCAACTTCTAGGGGCTGTCCCCCAATACCCCTCTCGGCAGCACTATACTTAATATCTTCCCCACGTAGGGATCCACTTGTATTACTGTGCCAGGGGCCCACCCTAATCTGTACACGCCACTTGGTGTGAATGCTTGGCAAATGTGGTTAATTTAGGCTCGTGCAGCACTAAACGTGTAGAAAAAGGGAATGAGGAATCTTATTTTTGACGTGGCATATTCTGTGATTATTCCTTCAATAGTTCAGATTGGACAGATGGAGTATGAATCTTATGTCCCGGAACGTGTCTCTTTTGGAATATTTCCGACTCTACGGCTGGTTTTGCCTGCTCGAGTCTAGTTGTAGCTGTTCGCTTCGTTTCTCGAATCCAGCTATTTTGGAGATTATAGTGAAGCTTCACGATTATTATTCTGTGGAAAGATTGCCCGTATTTCGTGGATAAGAGGAAATTATAAGTGTGAGGGGAATGTCGCTGCTGACGATTTATCGCGGCTATTATCAAACATGTTACTGCCCAGTGGTAAAATCAGCGCTTGCGCTCAAAGGACTTCAGTACTCATCTCAGTGCTTCAATTACATCTCAGTGAGAGGATGTTAATTCCAAAGAGAAACGGGCAGGTCACTGTTCACATCACATTGTTCAGTTTCAGCTTGGACTAACTACTCTCTTCGAGTTGGACAAGTCACCTACCACGGCCGCCAGCATACACAGCCAGTGCGCCCGATACTGTTAGGAGACTGTTAGCGCGACCTTGTGTTATGAGAGATCAAAACTATTTCCCAAGGTTTTCCCCGGTTTTCCCGTTTAACTCTCGTCAGTCACGTGACACGAGTGAGGTGGTCTGGGTGACACGCCACTGACAGATTTCAAGGTGGCGCTCCGATCGCAGCTGCAGAAGGTCGGAACAACTCGAGCTTACAGGCCGCCATACGTGACTCGTCCATCTCGAAGAGAGTAGTTAGGCCATGGTTTCAGTACCAAAAGGTTTAGACCTGTTCCTCAGAGTGTACTCTGTGTTGTTATCACGGCTCAGGGTACGACACAAAGGCTTCAATCAATATAGATTTTTAATTGGCCAAGATACCAGTTCGTAGTTTGTATGTGGAGAGGTGGTTGAATGTTTGCCACTTCCTATTATCATGTGTTCACTTTACTAAAACAGCGAATTCCCTTCCTTTGGTTTGTCGATAAACGCAACAAGGATGGGTTGCTCCTTCGCTTGCTTGGTGTGCGTCAACATATTGCAGTTAAAGTGGCAATAGCACCGATTGAAATGCGAACGAAAATACCGTGGCGAAATCTAGCGGCAATGATATTGTTAATCTCTATAGCTTGCTCCCAGGTGCACGAGGACGAACCAAACTTTCACTCAATAATTTAGGATATCGTGGCTTGTTTGTTTCGTTAAAAGAAATGCCGTTATGCACTCCTTCGCTTGGTGCAAGCAAGAGCTAGATGGTACTACATAGCGCTAGATGTTGTCAGATTTCGTCTGCTTTCAATCGGTGATAGTGCCACTTTAACAATGTCAGAATACTGGAAACTTTTGTTTAGAGGCACTTCGTTTTACTGTTATCGGTTGATTTTATCCTGTTATTTATTGTAGTTGACAGTTAGTTTATCATGTTCTGTTACTGGTGGTCAATGGAAATCAGCGGTAGTTAATTGTTTTGTTTTGGGATAGCAATGTTTTTAGATGTCTATTTTCTTATGTGGGGTAGACGACCGTTTATAAAGGGGTAGTTCCCGTAGTAAAACAACAGCAACAACAATGAAATTGTTTGACGGTTTGATTTAGGGAGTATGATCCACTAGGGTCCTGCTCTGAAATAAACAACAACAACAACCTCATCATTCATGTATAACCCATCCCTTAAAATAGCATTGAGATTAATTAGTAACTTTGAATATTGACACTTTCCCCAACCCCCAAACCAGCAAAAAGCACGTCACAAGGTTAAACTACAGCTATTTGCAAAACTTCAGCTTTCGTCACCACGTGGAAGAGTTTATTTCTATTAAACTGCTAGTAGATAGGCAAATATCAACGTAATTTCACATTTTTTTTCAATAAGAAAACGTTTTAAGCTGTGTGTCTAATCATGACTTTTATGCTGTCGGATCAAACTAAGTTTCAGCATTTTCTGTTAACATTGTTATTTTTTTCTCAAGATGCCTGAACACTGCCAAAAGATATATGTGTCTATAAGTGGTCGCCATGCTCATATCCATTTTAACTGGAAAGGACAGACGTTAATGTTGTCGTTGAATCTTCAGGTGACACACTAGCGTGTGTCTTAATACCTGAGGAAACCAAATCGGTACAAATGCACAAACAACCCCCCCCCCCAACTCCAACGAAAGTATGAAGTACAAAGCTACTTGAAAATGAAAAGAACGAACTTCCAAACAAAATTGCAAGAAGAAAACAAATGATCTAACCTGCGTGACGTCATCAATCAACTACCAGCAACAATAACAGAGCGCAAACAACAAAAACCCAGAAAGGTTTTAACATATTCATATGTTTAAAGGTGCATACGTTTTTATAAATTAAAGGAAAATATATTACGTCACCTTAAACCAAACAAAACAATAAGTACTAATTATCTGAGTAAAAGGCAACAAATGAATACAAATGTGAAAATGTGACAATCCAAAAAACCTACCACCAGTGACGGCGCTACGGGTGGGCCAGGGTTGGCCATGACTCCCCCCCTAAATAATTTGCAGCCCCATGCCAGCCCCCCTCCCCCCAACCCCAACACTTAAGTCACCAACAGAAAATAAAACAATAATAAAACTCGCAGGCTAAACTTGAAATCAAGTTAATAAATTGGGATTTTTTTAAATTTATTTATTTTTGTAGCAACTCCACAACATAAATTATGTGTAACCTAATTTAAGTGTTTATGGGACGCATTTTACAGAAATATTGCACTGCATTGAAGCTTACGTTACGTTCACGGAATGTAAGTGCCTAATACGGCTGCCTTGACAAAAAAAGTCCTTGGCCTACTCTTTTTCCAGATGTGCCCTCTGTCGGCCCCCCAAACAAACAAGTTACACCTGACGCCGTCACTGCCAACCACTGAGATCTGACGCCCATCTTTGCCCGAAGAATAACATGGTATCACAAAGTATCACGAATTAGAAAACAAAAACGAACTCGTTTGATGTTTAAGGTAAGGCTTAACCGAACCAAAGTCAACACAGCAAAGGAGGACCAACACGCTTTCCTGAAAGGTTTCAGATGTAGGAACCTTTCAGGAAATGTTGCTGAAGTGTTTAGTCCACGTGAAACATTACTGCTGTCCAGTGGAGCCTCCCTCCCCCCCTCCTCCCGGTCCAGTGAGGAGTTACCCCCCTCCCCCCAATATGAAATATCAATGTACCTCACCCCCCAACACATACACATTTCGGACATGTTATTTTTATACGCCTAATTTCTATCATACCATAACAGCCGGATGCTGCAACACCGTGTACTGTTCTGTTTCGTTTTCAATCAATATTCACCCATGCGTGAAATTTTAAACTAAAACCTTTTTTTATTTTCTAGATTGATGTGCTGTGTTGACTATTGTCTAGAATATTCACCTTGACCACAATATTCCGGTCCTTTTGTATCGATCCTCCGTTCTCCTCACGTTCTTGATGGTCCGATCTTACAGCTGATTAACCTCCTTCGTACTTCGTCATCACCTTTTATATCATTAAAAATGTGGGTCCACCCGTTCCGTACCCAGGACAGGGTAGGGGATGGAGGACCCCAGCCAGCCCATGTTGCCGACAAAGGACCGACGACCAAGGCCCACGCGGTCTCACCCCGTTGGCGTAGCCGTAATAGCCCTTCGGTTATGAGGTAATATTTGGGAAAGCCCTGGCATTGACTCACAACCGATCCTCTCTTAATTTTGCGTCATACGTAGTGGGGGGAGGGGGGGGGGTATCGAACATGGGCTAATGCCTAAACTGCTAAAATAATAACGCGTTAGCTCTTACCTATTTAATAGTGAGCTAACCCGTTATAACCTTACGTTAAACATCAAATGAGTTGACTTTTGATTTCTAACAGTAAAACAATCTTGCAGCCACAGTCGTAGCTCGCCCACCATTGCTAGGAGCTTAGTGTTGTTAGGATGGTAACATAGTTACCAAGATGCATTCCCTACCTCAATATTCGGCTGTATAAACTTGAACGTTACCCACTGCCCAAAAGTAAGTCAAAGCCTACGCGATTACGCAGACTTTGTTCCCCAAACGATTGGTATTTGAACTGGCAAATTTTTTATCCTCTGTTAAATGTAAATCTGAACCTGAAAGACCAATTTGTGTTCAGGGCCGTAGCGAAGGGTACGTGGTTGGAGGGGGGGGGGGGGTGACTCTCAGTTTGCCAACTCATCTTATGATTTTGCCAACTGGTTTAAAGAATGCCAGTAGTGTTGCCAGTAAAGTACTTTTGAGGGGGTCCGCTAAGCCCAGCTAGGGGTTCTGGGGGAGCGCTGTAAGCTCCCCCAGCGGGGTCCGGAGCGGAGCCCCGGAAGCTGAAGCATCTTATGATATTTTAGTGCCTGTTTCTAGCCTCCAGTGAACACTGAAGCAAATTGTCAAACAAATTTTGGTGATTTTTTTATTTATTTTTTAGGATGGTAGGTTTCGTAAAAATTTTATTGTGACTAAGTCATGTTTTTTTTTAGATATTTTTTTTTTCCAAATTAAATTAAACCGAGTTCAGTTTAGAATTATATAAACAGGCCAGCTGGCCATTGACGATTGAGGGTTGACTTAATTGTATATTTTGGACTTTTAGGCTATAATGAATGACGACGACTCCTGTGTGCAACCATAGGCAGCAGGATGACTCCCCCTTCAAGACCTGAAAAAAACCCTGATTCCCCCCACCCCCACCCTAAGGTCCAAAAATGATGTGACTACCCCCCAAAAAATATTTTTCACCATCTTTTGTCGAGATTCTTACAAAAGTATGATGAACACACTGTGTTTGTTTGTATGACCACTTCCTAACATAATCAGCACCTGAAATGCAGAAGACGCCAAGAAACCAGGTGCCAAGGCTTTTCTATACAGCCCCCTATACAGCCAAGCCCCCTAGAAGCTGAGCCGTTTTTGGAAATTTTGACTGCTGAAAGTGCCATTTTTGTGGTCCGTGTGTTTTTGACCGACCCCTTTTGATGGGACCTGAACAATTTACGACCTTCCCCTTGAGAGGGTCCTCCGGCCTCCCCGGCGATAAATAATTACCGGTCCCGTAAAGTAATTTTTACCCTCATTTCGTGGCCTTTGGGTCACTTTTGTCCTTTAATATGGGATCTTATGAACTCTTACCGTCAAATTTTGGACCTTCGAAATTAACAAGTTTAAAATTTTTAACAATTTTCATTTGAAAAATGTAGTTGTTCCTGCATTAATACAAATTCAAATTTAGTGGCGATAGGTTAACAGAAAAAGGACAACAGAAAATCAAACAGCTAATTCAATTTTTCCAACTCGGTTTTTGATTTTGCCAACTGTACCCGATTTTCATGAAGTACAGCTTTAGTTCACGTTACTGTTTTAACTAAAACCAAGGCACTGATGGACTAGCAGACGAACTAGACGTCACGCCAACACATCCCAATGCTAAAAGTTTATCCGTTATATACGGTTAATCTGAAAACCCACACACGTGACCGTGGATTAATTTTGATAACCCACACTTTTTTGATAATCTAACACTTTTTCCGCGCTCTACACAACCACTGCTGTACCATGTGACACACTTTGCAAAACTACCGTACACAACACAAATTCAACCAGCACATCCCATTGCAACCAACATAAATAAGCACATTTGCAACCTGCGACATTTATCGTACTAGCACGAAAAAAACAAACCTCGCGTAGGCTACTATGCTAGGACCCCACCCATGGAGGATTGGCCCAATCTGCCAACCTTTTGCTCCGACAATACTAAAACTAGGTTACCGACACTTGTAAACACACCTAAATACACCT
>JAHWFP010006692.1:0-13249 GCA_023313725.1 Lithobius niger
TTTAATTCACTGGATGACACTAGCATTAACGTCAAAATCTTATAAAAAGTTACGTGATGAGGGACTCGGGGGAGGGGGGGGGGGTGTTGTTTCCCAGAAGCTACGACGTTTAAGAAATTTTGAGTCATTTGTGAGGTCCAATAATTACTTTTTCCTCTAGTTTGATCAAGTGTTTTTTTTTGTGTGTGTGACCCCCCCCCCTGCTACCTCCTTGACGGGCCTACAAATTTACGACCCCCCTCCCCCTCAAGGCAGTCCAAAAAAAATCCATGACTCCCCTCCCCCCAACTGGATATGGTCATTCACTGGTCCCTTAAGTCAGACTGTCACATTACTGGCAAATTATTTTGCAGAGGCTAGTATGCAAATTATAGTATGCAACTCACGCCAATTTGTCTTCAATTTTGAGTGCGTTCGGTTCCTGGTGTTTCTACGCAGTCGTGACGTTGCGACGAATCAGCACAAGACCAATGATGACCTTCGAAATTTGACATACATTGCGGAAGGTGCACAAAAACGGTACGATTCCCAGTGTCGGATTGGCCCGGTCGAGAATCCGGGAATTCCCGGAAAGCCCTCACCACAGTAGGCCCCCTTAATAGGGAGGCGATAGTGCAAAAAAAAAAAAACCGGAAAAGCCGTCAATCCACAGACAACGAAAATCGGTGTCATAAATCATAAAATCATAATTATTTCGCTGAACTAAAAATTTTAGTGACACTCGAACCGTTTGGCTTCCACAGCATGGACATTTCTTCCAGTTGTTGTTGGGACTCTTTACCCTCGCCTGGAGATCAAAGCAATGAACCAATTTTCTGCTATTATAGCTTAAAACGTAGGTATAACAGGGCCTAGAGCCTTTTTTTAATGTGACTACAATATTCTTCTTGTTGTTTTGTTGGGAAAATTCATCTCTCACTTGGAAATCGAACCAATGAACCGATGTTCAACTTTTGTAGCTTAAAACGAAGGTATGAACAAGGCGTAGGGCCTTTTGAACGCTATTTTAATGTAACTACAATATTCCTGTTATTGTTGTTCATTTCGTTTGAACATTTTCGTTCTCACCTGGAAATCAAATCCGGGGGTTTGTTACACAGCAATAAAAAAAAAAGTCTTGAAAAACGTTGGAGAAAAGGGGCCCCATTTCGATTTTCCTGGAGAGTCCCGACCCCTCCCAATCCGACCCTGACCCGCCATTACAGTACTGAGCTGACATTATTTTTTCAAAACAGTATTAACTACTTATAAGTACGTGTCGAGTGGAGATACTGATCTCGTACTTAACTTCAATCGGATTGCTACATTCGTGCAAAGGAAACTATATCTGGAATCGGAAATCGTCCTTTTTTACAACCCACGCCGTTCCTTTTCTTTTGATTTTGGTTTGCGGTATTCCTACATTGCTAAAACGCTCTAGTTTTGGACTCACATTCAGACTCACATGCAAAACGCCCATGACCACATTCGAAGCCAATGCAAGGTTTAGAATGCCGGTATTTCAAGAAAATTTTGCGCAAACGTAGGCGGGAAACGTGTTGTCTATTGTAGATAGCTGTTTTCGTTAATAAGCCAAACGTTTTCTCTTCAGACATCTCACAAACACTTAAGATATGAGTTTGGCAATGTGGCATGGTAAGAACTAGTGTGTGTCTCGTCGAAATTTAGTATATTTTACTGACTGTGAAGAGAGCCACAATCCATCCATCCATCTCGTGCCACCTCTGGCCCCCAATGAATTCATAATATAAATAATCTAACAGCTTTTTTTTTAAAGGCTTAAAACAAAGGAAGAAAAATGATGTTCTTAGCTAAATAAGCATATATAAGAAATATTTTGCAATGGTATAAAAAATAATATTAAAGAAAGATGAGTGCCAAAGTGGCTGCTCACTGAAATAAATACCAACGTGGCTGCTCACTGAGATGAATGCAATCTTAAGAATCCAAAGGCAGGGAAAGAATTCTTGGTAACGTGCCTATTATCTGCCCCTCCACCTCTCCCAATCGTCCCCATTTAAGTCACGTCATGCCCCAAACTTATTCATATTTTTATTCATCCTCATCGCATTAATCTAGAGCAGGGATTTTGTATGGTATAGCATGCGAGCGCTTCCATCTTAAATATTAACACTAATCATTAAAACATAAACCACACTGAATCTGTGGCAAATGACTCTCAACCTTCGACCGAATCAAGATTATCCCTTTCGTCAAGATCCTCCCAACGAAAGTCCCTGCATTTTTACAGAGGCCAGAAAGAACATTTTTAAGGTGTTTTGGGTGAGGCCTGCACCGTCTTATTTCTATTTCCATTTTCTCACGTTTTTCAACAAATTTTTGAGTGTTTGTCCACTGCGATTTATCATCAGGAGTAACCGAGCAACAAGTTCCTTGCCTCGTGTTCGTCGAAGCACCACAAACTTCCGGGAAAGCGCCTCACGCCTTTCGTTTTGCCGTGTATCCCGTCTTTCGTAACTCGATCTTTTGTCCCGTATATCAGTTACGTACACTAACCGGAGGAAAAAAAGTTTAAGCATCATATTGTGGCAGGCAGACAACGGACGTATCGAAGAGAGAAAGAAAGAAAGATGGTTGCCACGATGAGGGAAACAGTTTTGGCGGTTTGCTTCTCCCTAGTTTCCTTTCTCGGACGAGATTCCATCCGCTGATTTGCACGACCAGGGAGCGATGCAGCAGTTTCCATTACGTACCACGAGAGCTTTAGTTTCACGCTGCCAGCTGCGACGCCATCAGCTCAATAATCTAATGTGGGCCGTCGACCGATGGGGAGAGTTTCGTGGGGGTAGGGAGGTGTGGGGAGGGGGGAATCTGGGGAGGTAAAGAGATCGGCCAGGAAAAGAAAAAAAAAGAATGTGTCGAAAGACGATTCATGTATGGGTTGGTCTAGCTGTAGTGTGCAGCTAAGACCGCCCTTATAGCTACGTTTATGGGCTTAAGTATGTAATGATCGTTGCTAAATACGAGGACGTTGCTGTGGGTTTCTTGAAAATTGTGATTTAGAATGGATTGTCCATAAGACAAGCGCCGGATACAGAGGCGGGGGGGGGGGGGGGGGGGGCTGTAGGGCGATCCCCCCTCCTTAAAAAAGAGTCGTAACAAATCAACTGATGGCTGATGACGGCCCTATTTAAAATTTAAAATTTTAACTTCCCTGACTTGATTAATTCTTAATAAGTCCTTTCCAAAGAAGAAAATCACAAGGTAAAAGGTAAACGAAGCAATCAGTCTGCAACTCTGCATTAAAGACTGGCCTTGTGAGGATACACGATACACTAATGTGAGAAAGAAAGAAAAGACAACTGCCCCGACTGGGGCTCGAACCCAGGACTTCCCGTTTACTAGACCGCCGGGCTAGTAAACGGGAAGTCCTGGGTTCGCGTCCCAGTCGGGACAATAATTGTCTTTTCTTTCTTTTTCAGAGTGTATCGTGTATCCTCACAAGGTCAGTCTTTAAATCAGACTGTTTGCTGCGTTTGCCCTTTACCTTGTGATTTTCTTCCTTGTTTACTACTTGCATTATTTCTAATGTGGAGGCAAAGAAGCAAGGTTGCTTTCCATTCCATTCCATTTAAGGCCCTAAGCCAAGGTTAGTGTCGCCCTTGAATTTCAGGCGAGCCTAACCACACGATCGCTCATGTTTAACATTAAACTAACACCAAAACTGAACCACGACTACCAGCCTTGTTCCATCGGTTAAGGTTAATTTGGAATTCCCGCAACCCCTTGACAAACATCACGGCACATTTTCAAGCAAGTCCCTTAACTTTGGGGTTGGCTTTGGGGCAGCTCCCACACGTACTAAAAACTCCTACACCATTATTGCAAATCAGGGGTTGAGTCCGATACTAACAAATTGTGTTCCAGTACATAACTGCTTTGTGACAATCCCCCCTTAAAATTTCACTCTGGGTCCACTACTGCCAGACAACTGGGTGATATCAGACTGTGTTGATTTAACTATTTGTTTGCTTGCGTTTGTTTTGTGATTTATCCGTTGCCTTAGTAATGAATGCTTCCATGTCCAAACGGAGCTTGAAGAGCTTGAAGAGTATCACTGCCCCGATCCATGACCCACCCGACCCCAACTATTGACCGTTGTCCCTAATATGACTCACGATAACACATTTTGCTTCTACTAGCTGGTAGCCCGCTAAGGATGGAAATCCGTCTAACCCCTGAAGGTAACCTGTCTAAGGATTGTACGCACCCATCGCGCACCCGTCGGTAGCTTCCATTATTAGATTGCTGTGGATGATACTCATAGTCCTCGCTTGCTTACGGCACTAATAATTTAGATATTCTGCTAGGTATTTAGCAAACCTGCTATATGTACGTCTACAGAAACCTCATTAATTTTTGAAAAAAATGGTGCTCATGTTTCTACTTGTCTTGTGACGGATTGTCACACTAGAAATGAATCCCGTTTTTATGTTGTCCAACCAAAAGTTGCTAAGGAAAGACCCCATACATGCCATTGCTGTCTGGCTAGTAAATTTTTTAATTCATTTCCTTCCCAAATTAAACCCCTCTATTGGGCTGATATCGTTCAAGAAATATCAGTGGTTATTAGATCAAAACCTTATGAGCGTAGCAATGGTGTTTAGCATTGTGAGTTAATACTGACCACTTCTGTTATTTGGTTACAATGTTTTCTTGTACTCGTGCTACATTTTTTCTATTTTTTATCTTTTTTTTAATCGTGCTGTTTTTGATTTTGAAAACCCCGTTTTCCACAATAATTACCGTTTTTATTCCTATTTTTTTAGGAAAATGTTTCGTTTTTTCTTTTTTGTGTTCGAACCTTAACCACATGCGGTTATCTGCTCTTGTGGCGTCAGGTTCGTCTTTTGCCAATTTTTTCGATGTAAAGTGTACTGAAATAAACTCAAGATGCAATTTGTATGCAATTTTTGCAACAATCTTGCTCCAAAGCAATTTCCAGTACATAAACATGGTAACAATAAAACAAATAACCTTTTTTGCGACAAATAATGAAAGCGTTCTGCAAGTTGTTAATTTAGGTTTTCACTATAAATAAGAAAATTTGTTCGTTAAGTTATGATTTTGAAAAAGTGATCCATTTCTATGAGGCACCGTTTGGGACATAATTAAATTGCCTAAAATATATATAATGTGGCGAATATATAAAATATTTTGCGCATATATATAATATTTTGTCACATTTCATTTTTCATAGCACAGATGTCATTAATTCCTACTTTTTTCTGTCATGGTGTAAGCATACTAACACAATATATAAACGTATATTTTTATTTTTACTTTTTTTCTTAAAACTGCTTTTTTCGACGACTACTTGCAAGTGAATTGCGTTCTGTTCGTCGGCAACAAGTCAGCTAAAGCACCACGCCACTACGCGCAAGGCCAGCTGAGATAGAAGCTACGTTGGACCAAGGACGCAGCTACAATCTCAGCTGGTTTTGTCTACGCAGGCTATAGTTGTACTGTCTGCCAGTAGATGGCGTTGGACACCTTGGTCGGCGACCTACGCAGATTGATCCGCACAAAAATGTTATGTATGGGGATTGTACGAGGAAACTTTATATATGGAAAGTATTTTATATATATGAAAAAAATTGTTATATATGGAAAATATACATACGGAGAATATTTTATATATTGAAAATAATTTATATATGGAAAAAAATTTATATATGGAAAATATTTAATATATGGAAAATATTATATATATGGAAAATATTTTATGTATGGACAATATTTTATGTATGGAACATAATTTTATATATGTTGAAATATTTATATATGTGACAAAATATTATATATATGCGCAAAATATTTTATATATTCGCCACATTATATATATTTTAGCAACTTAAATGTCCGAAACGGCGCCTCATACATTTCCATCTCTGTTGCAAAGCTTGTCACCCAAAATATTTTTGGTATGGTATACATAAATAAAAAAAGATAACTGCAAAAATTGAAAAACTGAAAATGTATAAGCGAATATTACTGTCCGATGGTGAGTGACGGTTGTGACTCATGACCCACGTGATCTACGGACAAATTTTGGCCCGCTGACCCAATGATAGGGTCATTTCAATCTCTCGTAATCTTGCTCGAGTACAAAAAATGGAAAGTGCTCGAAATAGATGCCCTGCAATCGTACTACGGAAGCAGCCAAGCAAACGAAAAAAAACCCCAGAAAAGGCTGAGGTTTCAAAGTCAGCTGTTTTGGATGATATAGAGACTTCCTTTAAATCCACCCCAAACCAAAACTGGTGGAAAAACCCACCAAGTTTCTAAAAACGGTCGGCCTTTGAAGGTAGTGATATCATTCCACCAGGGAAAGGCCGCCAAGGTTAATCCTATTAGCCAAGTTAATCGCACACACTAATAGTTCGAAAGTTAACTGAAAACTTGAAGATTGCTACTCCCTGTAGCAATCTTCAAGTTTTCATTTAACGTCCAAAGTATTATTCGGTGCGATTAACTTGGCTAATAGGATTAATCTTGGCGGCCTTTCCCTGGTGGAATGATATCTCTACCTTCAAAGGCCGACCGTTTTTGGAAACTTGGTGGGTTTTTCTACCAGTTTTGGTTTTGAGTGGATATTTCAACTTTTATAGGACTATGAAGGTATATTAGGTTACACCGTCTGTTTAAGATGCTTCAATCCCATTTTTGCACACACTGACTAACAATCGCTGATTTCGTTCGCTTCGCTCACTCAATCAGCGCATCCCCTTCAGTTGTTTTGGATGATATAGAGACTTCCTTTAAATATGCCAGTTTTGGCAAAACTCCAACAATCCCTGTGGCGGCACAACCGGCCCATCCGATTCCGTGACATCATCAGCAACTTCTTTCAACAATGAATCCGCATCTGACAACCAAGACATGTATTAAATTTAGCTTTAAGATGCAGACCATTCTCGAAACAATGGAACACAGTCATATTTCATACAGCGAATTCGATGTAAAACCCAATTGTAACCCCACGTGCGAAGTGAAATTCCAGCTTTCTCCCCAAGATTCAATTCAATCCCATCCTTCGAATGACATGTCCACCACTTTGAGGACTATTTCGGCTATTTTGTATTCGAATTCATTTCGAATAACACTCGTCCCAACTGCCCCGATATAACATCACACCAGTAAACTTCTTATTGTCAGCATGATGCGGCAACAGTTGAAAAGATCAGTTTTAGTCTTCTGTACAGCCGTACCTGCTGAGAAGACTATTGCAACGACTCTTTCCGTCTTTCCGTCCGTCCGTCGGTCGCTTTTTTCAACTTCGCAACGGTACCAGATAGAGACGACCACTGTTTACAACGTTAGATTCAGTGTGAGAAGTTAGTTAAATAACATGGCAAATTAAAACATCGTTACCTCCTTATAGCTAATAGACTTCTTCGACGTAACTAAATTAAATAATAACATTTCATCGTCGAATTGAAATCCTAAAGATTTGTGTTAACGCAGCCGTAAAAACAAAAACATTTTAGCTTCGTTTAAAAAAGTCTCGTCGCATTGTTGCATGAATGAATAGGCTTACGGTCGAACCAAATTCTCCATTAGGCCTATCTGCTACTTACGAAACTAAAACTGCAGTTAAAAAAATTAGGCCTAAAAAAATGAAAATTAAGTTTAAAATCACGTTACCATGCCAACGTCAAGTTGCTACGACTCGTTGCTGGCTTTCTCAACAGCGTCTCTCCTGTCCCTTCCCTACTACCACTGATCTATATAGGCTGCGATGCGCGTTACGTTGTAACACTGTAACTGTGTCCCCGGAGGCATACCGTGTTGCAAAAATTAATAGGCTTACTGTATACAATCCAAATCTCCGTTAGTTGCTACTTACGAAATTAAAGTTGTAAATTAGGCTTAAACGGTGACAATTACGTTTAAAATGTAAAATAAGCTTAAAAGCTAACACATTTTTAACGGGCAATTCTGATGGTTACTGCTTTTAGATTATATGTATAGCCTAATAGAGATAGCTGTTGCAATGCGTGACAGAAAAGTGTGCGTCACTATTGGTAGTTGCAGAACTGTACAGAAGACCGAATGCGACTAGGTAGTCGCTGTAGCCGCCTGTTTATCTAATAATAAGATTTGATCATTCTACTTTCATTTTTTTTGTCGTTCTTACTTCTTGTAAGCATAATAGTCACTCTAGCCCACAATTCAGGCGAGCCTTACAATAAATTCATCATTCCTTTAAAACTGAACCACGATTGGTAAGTAATTTTCTAGTTTATTCCCGTTACCAAATCCCCGTAACCTCCGATATCTATATAGTGTCCAACCAGTAGTCCTGTTGCGCACAACCCTGCAATGTGAACCGACACTGAGATCGACTGGCCGTCTGTGTGTTTTTGCGCATACCACTGCATTTCGCGTTTTAATGTGCGTAACGTTACCAAAATTATACATTTCCCACTTCGAAATACGTAGGTATAATTTCCGTTCGTTTCGCCCCCTCATCATTTGTTATCTTTCCACCCACGCACACGTGCTCCAGTCATAAAACGCTATCTAAATAAACGTTTAAAATCGTAGGGAAAACGGTCTATACCCTACCTACCTAACAGTAACGCCCTGCCGTATACCCTTCAGCAAGGAAAAGCAAACCTATAATTCTTTACGAGGTACATAATGTATTCCTATAAAAGATGGGGAGTCCCGCACAGATTCTAAATCTTTCTCGGTTCTTGTTTTCATTTTTGCTGTTGCTGCATGAAAGATGGGATTTAAAGCTAATGTTCGTAATTAATATGCGAAGCTTATGGACAAGCGAGTGGCGCTCACCGTCATGCCAGCGGCGGTTTTAAACTGTACTAAGTCTGGCGTCTGTACGTTTGTGTGTGTGTGTTTGCAATCCAACGAAATGCAGGGGGAGAGCGTGCTTTGCGTTTCAAAGGCGGCTATAATATAATTTACTCTGAGCGTCGGCAAACTTTATTAATTATTATTATTGCCGGGTGGCTCGACGGTGACATTTCTATTTGCACGGCTGGCCCGATTTGCATCAGCAAAGAGAAGGGAACGGAGTCGGGGTCTTTATAATACAAATTATTGCCGTTAAAAGCGTTTCCCTTATTCATGATAACAATCCCATCCATATTCGCCGACCTGTTTTAAAAGTTTTAATATTTTTAGACAAGCATCTACTTGTTAAATATATAATATTCTAAAAGCGCGCTCCAGTCATAAATACCCGCCCCGGCCCTCCCCCACAACCCCTTCCCACCTCCTAGACACACTGCTAAAAATTAATTTTATTGACAAACTTTACCAAGTTGTAGTAAAAGGCGCTAGTTTTCATGCTCGCCACGTGACGTATAACGCGCTTCGGCTCCTCATTAGGCCTAACCATTAAGCCTACATTAGGCCTACTTTGCAATAGGAAAACGCATGCTGGTATTCCATTAGGGGAGGAAAGCACGCCTCTCTCTCTTTCTCTTCCCCCCCCCCTCCCCTTCCTTCGGTGTAATTGTTATTGTTAAGAATATCAAATAAGGAACCAGAATAAGAAACACGTCCGCGCTGGCCTTTTGTTTCTGACTTTTCTACAAAAATCCAACGTCCGGCCTACTTAACAATATCGAATATGCACGCTGGTTTTTCTATTAGAAGGATATAAGCACGTTCCTCTACGTTGTTGTAATTGTTATTGTTCAAAAACTCGTGATGCCAAATAAGGAACGCGAGAAAGGGGTTCTTTGTTTTCGAGACTGGTCTGTTATTGTCGACATTCGAAAAGGGTTCTTGCCGAGTGTCATTTGGAGAAAATATAAAATACGATACCAGTATTCCATGATTTTCCATGCAATAGAACGAGTGTTGTTGACACGGAACGAGCGGAAGTGACATAAATTGACACGGAACAAGCGGAATGATTTTGTTTACATCTATAACAGCAACTTTCCATCTAAAGCCTCACAGTCATCATTTCCAACGCTTAGGGCGGGTTTACGCAATGAAGATTTTCTCGCTCACTACCTTTTACTTGGTCAATACTAAATGTATTGGCTGCTTCTCGCCTTTACCGTAGTATGCAGCTTTCCAGTTGTCTATAGAGCAGTGACACGACGTAGTATTGTTGTATATAACTCTATGCTGGATGGGTTAGCTGCAAGGGGCACTGCAGAGAGAAACAGAAGGGAGTCATACTGAAGCCGATGCTGTTAAGAGTGATTTCTTAGACCTAAAACGCGCGATTTTTGTTGTTGGAGAAAACAACGTTATTTTAAGCCTAAAAATCCGCTCTTCCGTTGTTTTTCCCTCTATTTTTATGTAGTGCACCTTGTAGTTATGCCCTCCAAAACCCATACTGGTGCCAAGCTGGTGCCAATATGGCGGCAAATGTCACTGCTCTATACGTAGTAATCATGGCAACAACGCGGACACAGATCTTATCCTTGTGCCTCATGACACGACGTATGATGCCTGCAAAATGACAGCGTCGATTTATGACAACAAGAAAACAATTTTTACTGCAGTACACGACGACGGGTTGATTTCGGAATGCCGGAGTTTGGTGGTTTGTCTTCGATTTGATAACTCCGAAATGGGCGCCATGTTAGATTTTGAATTCTCGCTGCGAGCAGCTATCTGTTCTACCTTCGTCTGATCACTGCTAGAAACTGTTCTTTGAGCGAGAATAGCAAATTTTGGAAATAACGTGAAATGACAACAATGTTGCAGCGGTGTTTAAAATTACTGTTGCACTTTGTTCTTTAGCCATGAAGAAGCAATGTCTTCGTTATCTATTACCGCATTCATTTAGCAGAAACGGGAAACTAATCGTAAGTAAATAACGGTTGACTAGCAAATAGCGCTCGGCGAGCGAGAAGGTCTCGTTTCGTAAACGCGCCCTTAATCTTTTTTCTGTTCACAGATTCATTTTCCGTCTTCACAATCTTTACAAAACATGGAATTTATAGGTTTTAAACAAATTGTTAAAACAGAAAAAAAGTCAAACATTTTTTTTTTTCAAATACCAGTCATTAATTTCAAGACATTCAATTCGAAACCGCATTTTTAACAATAATGTGCCACACTGGAAATTATGCAGCAGAAGTGTTTGTTCTTCACAACGTGTTCTTAATTTTTCACAGTTACGGAATGTTCCAATGCGAAAGTGTGCTTTGACGAAGTGATCTCAGCGGACAAATGTTCTTAAAACCAGTGAACACTTCCTTGAGAACCTTTGTTGCTTAAGAACACTTCTAAGAGCACTTGGAGTAGCCTTAAATAAGGCGGAACACTTCTGAGAACATTTTGAAGTATTTTCAGTGACCTTCTGAATTACAGTGAATCACGATTTCCGAAGTTTAGCTTTTTTTGTTCACTAATAAATTTTCGTGTTCATTAGCCAAGGATAATCAAACGAATCTCTCCCCCCCCCCCCCATTCCTCCCTTTCCCCGTTGGGTCGTAACATACCCAACTTGGTCCCTACTTCCACCAACTGCTTTAGGCGGTTTAAGAGCAATAAGGCGACTGCGCCAGGAAGTCTTGGACTTTGCATATTATAGCTCTACCACCATCGCAATGAGCACCACTTAAAATGGGGAAACTGATATGGGGGAAGAAATAATTAATTTCAAGTAATTAAGTGTAAACGGTGTCACCGCGCTTATTGCCAAGTTTTAACGACCATGAATATGAAAATTGGAAATTACTCCAAATTAGTAATCACCTAGGTGTTCAACCACGACCTAACCGAAAGTTGCTTGCGTATAGTGTTTCCAAAAAGTTAAAATTGTGTTATTGTATAAAACTCTTAGCTTCGTTTAGCTTGATTTTAATTTCGAATTAGCTTAACTCTACAGGCGATGCAGTTACCCGAATCCTACCACCAATTTATTTTTTGAACGACTTGCTACTATGCTGATCGGAACGCTCTCAAATTTTCACCGAAGAAAATATAGGAAATATTTCTCTATAGGAAATATTTTTTCCGAAGAAGATATAGAAAGAAACTCTTGACTGAATCGATTAGATCGGACGATAAATATTATAATATTATTATTTCATTGTGTTACGTCGATAAAGCCTGCTAGCTATAAGAAAGCAAAGATGTTTTAATATGCCGTGATTTTTAAAGTCCGCTTGACAACCGTTGAAAAAGGCGTCATGGATAAAGTCGTTGCTATGTCTTCCCCAATTTTGGTGTACAGAAGACTAAAATGAAACGATCCGGGAAAAAATATTATCGAGGATTCAGTACAAAAATGAAAAGGGAGGGAGAGAAAGGAGGAAGATAGGGAAGGAGAAAGGAGGAAAGGTGGGTAAGGAATGAAAAAAGTATGGGAAGGAGGGAGAGAATGGGAGAGGGGAGCGAGTGCAGGTCAATAATGTAGGTGCAGAGGAACACCTATCCCACCTCGGGGTAAGTGCCCTTTCCCTCCCCAGATACGGGAAAAAAATTATCGAGGATTCAGTACAAAAATGAAAAGGGAGGGAGAGGAAAGAGGAAGATAGGGAAGGAGAAGGAGGAAAGGTGGGTTAGGAATGAAAAAAGTAAGGGTAGGATGGGAAGGAGAGAGGGAGTGGGAGAGGGGAGCGAGGACAGGTCAATAATGTAGGTGCAGAGGAATACCCATCCCACCTCGGGAAAAGTGCCCTCCCCTCCCCAGATACGGGAAAAAATCATCGAGTATTCAGTACAAAATTGAAAAGGGAGGGAGAGGAAGGAGGAAGATAGGGAAGGAGAAGGAGGAAAGGTGGGTTAGGAATGAAAAAAGTAAGGGAAGGAAGGGAAGGAGGGAGAGAATGGGAGCGGGAGCGAGGGCAGGTCAATAATGTATGTGCAGAGGAACACCCATCCCACCTCGGGAAAAGTGCCCTTTCCCTCCCCAGATATGGCAAAAAATTATCGAGGATTCAGTACAAAAATGAAAAGGAAGAGAGAGGAAGGAGGAAGATAGGGAAGGAGAAGGAGGAAAGGTGGGTTAGGAATGAAAAAATTAAGGGAAGGATGGTAAGGAGAGAGGGAGTGGGAGAGGGGAGCGAGGACAGGTCAATAATGTAGGTGCAGAGGAACACCCATCCCACCTCGGGAAAAGTGCCTTCCCCTCCCCAGATACGGGAAAAAATCATCGAGGATTCAGTACAAAATTGAAAGGGAGGGAGAGGAAGGAGGAAGATAGGGAAGAAGAAAGGAGAGAAGGAGAGTACGGAATGAAAAAAAAAGTAAGGGAAGGATGGGAAGGAGAGAGGGAGTGGGAGAG
>JAHWFP010006693.1:0-10745 GCA_023313725.1 Lithobius niger
GCAAGAACGTCGGTCCTGTGATCCCACCGACTTGCCAGGAACTACACGTAACAACGAACACCACAACTGCCCCTCCTCCCCCCTCAGATGACCCCGAGGTTCTCTGCAGCCTCCTGCAGAACAGCGGTATATGCTATCCCGTGCTCGGACTGCGACGCCATCTATGTGGCCGAAACCAAACGTCGAATTAGCACCCGAGTTCGAGAACACATGAAGGCTGTGGAGAAACGGAAAGCTAAACCAAGTGCAGTTGCTGCTCACCACATCTCCAAAAATCACGAAATTGCTTGGAAGAGCATCACAATGCTTCTGAAATCTGACACACAGTCTGAGCCACGTCTTCGAGCTTTGGAAAGTATCTCCATCCATCACTTCCAGAATGCCAAAAAATCTCTCATGAACAACCAAGAAGCCTCACATTGCGATGTCAATCGGATTATTACACCAGAATTGACACAACGATTGAATTGCCAAGTGGAAACCAATCCTCCTTCCTATCTCTTCCCAAGCTCCACAGGTGGAGCCACTGCTCGCTGCATCTTATCCCTCCTCCCAAACCGGAAGCACAAACACGTGCGGGAAATTCACAAACTTTCCGTTTCTCCAAGTCAAAAGGCGTTCAACGCTCGAAGTGCCTGAGGAAGGTGGAAGATCTTTCTAAAAGATAAAAGACCACCGAAAATTCGCACCTTGATTTGTGACGATCAAGGGACAATTTTGGTAAATTAGCGTTACCATGTTTATTTAATTTCTGTGTTACCAAGTAAAACAATGAGCCTTTCAGCCTTTCGTGTAATCTAAAACTAGTAAATAAATGTAAAGTGCTTCTTATACGTGTCAAAATAAAACCAGGAGTTTGAAACCTCGTTTTGTTTTCCGAGACAGGTTAATTTGAGAGTGTTTAATAAGTGAAAAATCATCGTTATTCAAACATTAGTCTTTAAGCAAATTAACGGGCCCACAATTGGTGGCCGTGACCATGAAAGTAGATTAACTTGAACTAGCCTTAGTCTTAACTTAGGACACCAATCTCTATCCCTACTGGAGTAGAAATAGCTGTGCTTGTTCCGCGAAAGTAAAAACAGCCACTTTTCAAGTTATGAACTTCGCCAGAAAAACACTAGACTAGCAGTTCTGTCTTAAGCACCTCCAGGACAGTCAGCGCCGCTAAATCCCAGCGCTATACGGCTGTTCGTCACTTTTTTCGTCGTCCAAATGCCTGGGACGGCTCAAGCGGGGCCGGTGAGCTGGTAGGTCTAAAGGTGAGTAATTTAGGATAGTAAAAACTAATTTTATGTTTAAAATTGTCGTTTTCACTTTATCTCCGAAAATTCTCACCTTTATTTTAGCTAGGGTTTGACCGAGTCCGGGTAAATACCCGACCCGGTACCAGGTAATGCTATTTTTGACCCGGCTCGGACTCGGTAAAAATTCGACTGACTACAAATACGGTAATTATTATTTGTTGAAAAAATTATTTTTATTTCCGTAGTTTCATTTATACCTTCTGGATCCTCCTACAGCTATTTGCACGCAACAGATATTCATTAATGTGCACACAAAAAATCAGATAAATAGCTTTAATCGTTTAGGAGAACCAATTTTTTTTAATTACGGGCTGTAAATGAAGTAAAATTGAAAATCTCCGTGTTGAGAAAACGTGTCCGTAAGTCTGCGATAGTTACGTTAAAAATTGTTGTTCCCACCTGATAAGCGATAGTGTGAAGGTTTGTAGACTCTTTTTCCATTTTAGTTGTACATCGCAGCTGCTGTTTTAAATTTTTTAATGCTGTGAAACATCTTTCTCGTGATTTTCAACAACGAACTGAACATAAGCGCTCACGTGAAATCCGAAGCGCGCCATGGCGGCCATTGTGAAATCGCCTGTCAGCCAATGAGAGCGCGCCAAATCGGTCACGTGGTGCCAGCTGGCCAATGAGGAAACGCGATCTTCCAATTCATTCGGAAAGGCAGCTCGAGACCGCCAGGAACAGCCTCTTACATTCCATCTGATTGGCAATGCCAAACGGGCATCGAGAAAATGTGTTGAGAGGCCAGGATAGAGGAGAATTCCAGCTTTTCAATGAACCCAAGATTGCGGCACCCAGTCAAATGGTTTGATCGTTACCGCTGTCGAAAATGACCAGTTTTTTGTTCTTGAACACCACATTTTTGCAGTTTTTAGTGAGACTGCACTCAACTAAAGTGCTTTTTATAAAAGTATAGACATCGTCAACAACGTTTTGTTTACAGAAATAGATGCACAACATATCGGGTAGTGAATTTCAGTTTTTCTCATGTCGATATTTTGGCCGAAAATTGCATTTTTCGACCCGCACTTCCCTATAAAAGGTTTCGACGTATATATACGTCGTTACTCCACTTGGGCCACATCGTTGCTTAAAGGATTAAAGCCAACAAAGGCCTATTGTGGGACAAAGTAACCAAAATGCATTTTATTTTTCATTTCACTTTATTATTACAAAAAAATAAGAATTGGAACAAAGAATTGCTGGTCAATTTAATTTTTGTCTTTACTTTAATAACGTAAAGTTTATAATTAAAAGATTTGGAAGAAAGAATTACTGGTATTTTACAGTATTTTAAAGTTGGTTTCGTCCTTTTTTTGCTTTCGTTCATTGTTATCCTATGCGCAATACAAAACTGGACTAACGCAAAATGAAAATGACTGAAAGCAAAAAAAAAAAAAAAGAACAAAACCAAAGTAAAAAAAAAGCTGCATATTAAACATAAAGCATATTAAACATTAAACATAAAGCTGCTGGTATTCATAATTACTCGGACTCGGCCCGGACTCGGTTTTTTGTTACCCGGTCGATCCCCAATTTTAGCTGACTTCGTCCAAAAGGAGGCGTGTCGAGCTGTGCCCTACTGCGATAGCACGAAACTGTCCAAAATGACACTACGGTTCAACCCTCCCAAAATACCAAACAGAGTACTGACCTTATCCTCACTACTTGCCAGGTGGCGCGCCCCTTGGAACTGTAGATCCTGCCAAAACATGGTTGGGGCCCTTGGTTCCTCAGGCTCGAGGTGTCCCAGAGTTCTCTGTAATAATGGCTGAAGAACACTGACTTGTGTTTCCATGTGCAGGCGGCCGTTATCTCATGGATTGGGATGCCTGCAGCGAAAGCCCACGATGCCGCTAAAGCTCGAAGTATGTGTGCTCTAATGTGGTCCGGGATGTCTACGCAGTCTTCAGAGGACTCATAGGCCATTTTAATTGTGGCGCAAATCCATTGCGCGATTTTTGCCGGGGAGAGTCTACCTGTCCGAGATGCCTGTTGTGACGCTGGGTCAATTGGTAAGAACAGGGGAATGGTTTCGGCTTCGTCATCCTTTGCCGAAATGAAAGAAGCATGGAGGTAAATCTTTAGTGCCCGGATCAGAAATTGAGTTCTTTCGAGGTCTTCATTTGCCACGACTGGTCCTAGTGCTTGGATGACCACTGGTTTAAGTTCATACAGTTTCTGGGTTTTCGCCCAGAATTTAGGGTTGTACAGAAGGGTGATGTCTCTATCAGATGCCCAAGATGTGTAAAGGCATTTGGCCAAAAATCCAGATTGGTTAGGATACCCGGCACCAAAGATCAAAAACTCGGGGAACCCTTTTTTTTTCTTAGCGCTCAGGAGCGCTATAGGCCTATTTCCAAAGCCTTCTACTTTAAATTGTATAACTCCCAGGAAAATGGTTCAAAACGATCACTGTCTTCAATGTTTAATAGCCACGAACTTTATCTTCAACTCTGCAAAAACAGAACTTTGAAATTCATTTCCTACTATTAACTACAGCTAATTGAAAAACGCACCAAACTGAGCGCACCGCACGCAACCGCCGATCGCCATTTTCCAAACGAAACTTGTACATTTGTAATTTATATTTTTTTCTCAGGCATAAAGCCGACCAGCTTAGTGTTGTTGTAGGGGGCTGTCAATTGGCACTCAACCACATACATGTACTGAGGACCTGCACTCTACGTTTTTATTTTGAACTTCAATACCGGTTTTGGTTTGTTATGAAAACTTCGACTGCTCTCTTGTCATTATTTCCGGTGCAATAATGTTGTAACCTAAAATGCGTTTTGGCATCTACATACAAGCTGGTTCATTTAATATTTTGCTTAGTGCTTTAAAAAGCAATTTATTAACGTAACTTCTTCCCACAAACTCTACCTTGTCCAAAACGGCATTATTTTTACTATTTTATTTTACCGTACATTTTCTCCAAAAAGTGTTTATCTTGTATTTATTTCAGAGCTCCGACCATAGCAACCTCATCCAAATGTATATAAAGCCTTTTACTACTATTAAATCTTGCAATAGATCAGTAACCATCCTTCTATTAAACTTGAATAATGTTTTTAATAGCCAACTACATTCCCCCCCCCTCCTTCAATAGTTGCGATACCTAATATCGTAGTTTTAATTTATAGGCCTATTCACGTTGCGAGTTCAAAACTTAGATCATAAGGTCTCTCAGTTCACAAAAGTCGACAATTCCCTTTGCTCTCCTTACTGCCAATATTCCCCTCCAATCCACAGTCAGTATTCAATTGTCCCACCACTCAGAGCTCCAAGCTACCCTGCCCGTCCGCGCCGTCATGCCTACTTCCGGTACTGACAGCCTGGCCGGCCATAGTCAGTTTCTCCTCCTCAAAAGGTCTCTCTATCCCCCCCCGTGGACCCCCCCGTCGCTCTCCTACAGGACCACGGTTTCCCTCTACCCAGGCAGCTGGTATAAAACTCAGCACAGGAGGGAAATCTTCAGCATTGCTCACTGATCTCAAAGGCTAGAGGTTGCTACGCCGGTCGGAGATGTCTCCCAAGGTCCGCAGGTTGCCATGCCGGGCAAGGTAGCAGTTCATTGGTTACTAGTTTAATTTATTTGAAAGTATTCTTTTGGACATTATTTCTAAATTTATAGTTCATAAATCTAAACTTAACTTCTAACTTTGAGAATGGTTATGGATAGTTAACCGCCATCGGCATTTCTGGCCTAGAACGTCCATAACTTGGGTTTAAGGTCCCCTTCCTAAAAACCGGCTTTCATTTCTTATTTATGTTGAACGCAGGTTCTTCTAAATAATCAAAATGGTTTAATCGTAGAGCTTAAACGTCTTTTAGGTTGCTTACCAGGTTAATCATTGAGGTAGTTTGATCTTTAGCAGACAGAAACATAACTTGTGACTATTTTACTAATGTAAGGTGCATTCTGTAACTTAGAGAGTCCGGTGACTCAAAACAACTTTTTCTAATAGAAATTTTTGCAGTGTATGAACTTTTAACTTGTTCAAATCCGATTTTATTGTAAATTGTCGTGTGCTTTAATTTAAAAGCTTTCAAAGAATATTTTTGTAACATATAGTGTTCAAATGTAGTGTAAAAAGTTAACATGTCTTATTAAAAAACCAAGCGTTGTTTTAAATGACAGTCTGACTTCGTGTAGATTCAATTGTATGAGTAACTAACTAAAACATATTTTTATTTAACTCCAAGCCTGCAATTAAACACCCATCGTGGTGGCAGTGAACTATTAGATAGTTAGTACTTGAAACTTAGATAGGACATGGCGCTCCCCTCCTAACCGGGCAGTAGACACTGCAGTGCTGTAAAACTCCACAAAAGTAAAAACAGATACCCTGAGTATTAACTAAGAAAATCGCCAGTACACCAGATGTCGGTGCTCACCTGAAAGGCACCTAAAGCGACAGGTAGCGTCGCTACAAACTGGGGGCAGTGGTGGGATCACAAGGTGCTGTGCCACTCCAAACACACCTCCCACACTGTCATACTACTATGCCAGTTTCATCTTTAAGAAGAAGATGTCCGCAGTAAGTTACTAGACTGCAACCGAGAAGTCCGTAACGAAAACACAACGTTACAACCAAAAGATGTCTGCCTAGACGCCAACAACTAGGCCTACAAATCCCGATCCGGCCTGGAGAAGGAAAGCAGCAACCCCAGCTTCACCAGAGGTAAATTTGGGCTAACCTACAGAAGGTTGAAGTAGACGTTCAACACCCCGGAGGATTCACCCTGTGAGAGGGAACGAAACTCCCCACACCACAAAGACGAGTGTGACTGTGTTCAACTTTCAACAAGAATGGCGACCACAACTGTGCAAGGACGTTTCGTGCAAAACCACCGGACGTTCTAAAGTGGCTCTACATCCAGGTCTACGATGGGAGGCTAGGATAGACGGACCACACAGCGATTGTGTTATCAGAAAGGTTAGTGCACATAGGTTTGCTTTGGCCGCCAAGCCGAGTGTTTTGTTTCGTGTATTTTATGCATTTAATACTCCACCAGAGTGCTAGGGGTAAAAAGTGGATCTTGTGTTTAACCTACGGGTTGTTTAGAGAAATGTTTAAATTCATGCTCTAGTTCAACTTAACAGTTTAATTATTTTGCGGCCGCAATTTAATTCCTAAAAAAATTCACGTAAAACTTGTTTCTGCTTGAATTAACGTTAAAACTTCCAACATGGAGGATTTACTAGAAATACTCGAAGGTATTCCAAACAAGGACCTCAAGAAGGCCCGTTTAAATCTTGGCCTAACTGTCAGTGAAGTAAGGCAAGAGTCCGTTAAAATTCTTACTGTTGCTTACGAAGACAACAAAGTTTCTTTAACAGATGTGTCCGACGGTCTAGAGAGCGCCATTGAAAAGCGTAACACCGCAATTCAAAACAAAAAAGAATTAGCTCTTAAACAAAACGAATTGTTTCTAAAAGTAGAAGAGTTAAAACTTAAAGCCTTAGAGCTAGCAGAAGCTGATAAAGCACGAGTGGAGGCCGAGAAAGTTCGGGCTCATGAATTAATGTTAAGAAATACGGAGGCCCAAAGTAGCGATGCCGCTAGAGCCCTAGAAATCCGTAAAATCAAACGTGAACTTGATCTAGCCAATAAACAATTTGAGTTAGCAAAACTAAGATCAGCAAGTGGTACTTCAAGTCCAGTGTCTGAAATGTCTAGTATTAGTTCCGGACCTAAGGCCGGAAAGGTATCTGATGCATTTCGTTTAATTAACAACTGGGGACCGAAATCGGAAATTAACTCCTTTTTAAAAATATTTGAGAAAACTATGGAAACACAACGTATTTTAAAATCAGAATGGGTTGTCGGTCTACAACCTTTATTAGATGAAATTTTGGTTAAAGTTTGCGACCAAATGAGTGCCGTAGATATGCACAATTATGATCTAGTCAAAGTTAAACTTCTAGAAAGGTTTGTTCAGACGAAAGAGTCAGTACAGGCGCAGTTTAGAAATTTGGAAAAAAGTCCAGAACAACTTTTCCACGAACACGCGTTCGCGTTGGAAACGTTATTTTCTCAATGGTTGTCGTTAGCTGGTGTCAACATTAGTTTCGACAAGTTAAGTAATTTATTCCTCTTGGAACAGTTTACTAAGTCATGCCCGGTAGCTCTCCGGAAGTGGTTGCCAGACCAAATCAAAACTGGGACGCTGCATGAAGCAGCTGAGTTGTGTGACGAGTACACAACCCGCAACCAGCAAATTTCTGCTGACGTTGCCTCCAAATCAGGCAAAGTGCAAACTAGCGCACAGCCAGGTGGACAAGCTTCTAAAGCCCCATCCAACTTTCGTGGTGGTAACCAAAATCACCAACCCATAGCTAAACCGGCTGGTTCTATGGACGACAAACAAGACTCCCCAGTGGGAAATTCCGTCAGCAAAAACAATGCTAATAATGCATTTGATCAACCACGTAAGCCTCGTGGAGATAGCACGTGTTTTTTTTTTAAACGTCCTGGGCATATGATCCGTGATTGTAGTGCTCGTGCAGCACACTTTGCTGCAAATCCCGAGTCTAAACCCGACTCTCAGTCCAGCTGTAATTTTATTCACAGTCAACCTCCTGAACTTGTCTTGTCTAAGCACATCCATGAGTGGAGTGTGAACGGTGCTAAGTGTTTAGTGCTAAGAGACACTGGGTCAACCCATGATGTCCTTTCAAGAAATTTGGTTAAACCTCACCAATTCACGGGTGAGTACACCCACTGTAGCAACGCTCTCACAGAGCAGACTACAGCTCACGCCATCGCCAAGATCAATGTGCAGACACCCTTTGGGCCTTGATCTACAGAGGCCTTGGTTTCCGACCATATGGGCGATCATTTTCAGATGCTCCTTGGTATTCCTTCCCAGACTGTTCTGGAAGAACGGGGATCAAAACCGTTACCCCCGTTTGCTAACGCAGTTACACGTTCACAAGCACGTAGTGAACAACAACTTCCGATTGTTAAACCAAATTATCGTGAAGTAGCATTTAGTAGTGATGACGGTACAGACAGTGAATCTGACCAGCGTGTGGTTACTCCACGAGCAGTAACAGAGGGTTTTATCAATCCTAAAGTAGATAGTTTAGATACTGCTATTCTAGGGCCCCAGACAGAACAGTTTTCAAAATTGTTACATATTGATAAACCCACTTTTGCCAAATTGCAACTTGCATGTCCAACCTTAACTCAGTGTTGGAAAACTGCTGAACTCCCTGTCGAGCAGCAGGACGAAAACAAACAGTTTTTCGTTGATAAGGGATTGCTTTTTAGAAAGCCCTTTCGTACTTCAGGCAAGCCGTTAATAGAGAGACAGCTAGTGCTTCCTGAACCGTGCAGAAATTTTGTCTTTAGACACAGCACATGCAAATGCATGGGGCAGGCCAATTGGGCAGGTTAAAAACCAAAGACCGAGTGTTGACTAATTTCTATTGGCCACATTGCTTCACCGATATTGAACAATACGTGCAAACCTGTCTCACGTGCCAAAAGACTGGTAAAACGGGACAACAATTTGTTGCTCCCATGGTGCTCGTGCCCATAGATGGTGAGCCGTTCAACAGGTACATTATTGACATTGTTGGGCCCATCAGGCCTACTAGTAGGGCTGGGTATAAGTAAATACTTTCATTGCTTGACCCTGCAACAAAGTTCCCGGAAGCTGTTCCCCTTACAGAGGCTAACAGCCAAAGTGTAGTGGATGCACTTTTGCAAATCTTTTCCCGACTAGGATATCCAGGAGAGCTCCAGTCTGACCTGGGCTCACCGTTCATCTCTGAACTCACCACATTGTTTTTAGAGAAGTGTGGAATTAAGTGTATCAATTCCAGCGTCAATCACCCCCAATCAAACAGCGTCGAACGCTTCCACCGCACACTAAAGGCAGTGTTGCGTGCAGTATGCCATGAGCATCCTAAAGACTGGGAGAGGTGCTTACCAGGAGCAATGTTTGCTCTTCAAACAGCTCCGCATGAGAGCACGGGCTTCACTCCAGCTGAACTTGTTTACGGCCGCAACATCAAAGGCCCACTGGAGCTGGTCAAAAGCCAATGGATTGAACCAGACGTTCACCCATCAGTTCTCGAATACATCTTGGACTTGCTCCAAAGATTTAAATATTCCCGTGAATTTGCACTTGAAAACATGACTAAAAGTCAGGTTAAAAACAAGTCCTATTATGACGTAAAGGCAGTAGAACGTAAGTTCAAGGAAGGAGACAAGGTTCTGGTCCTTAAGCCTTCCAGGGCCAATAAATTAGATATTTATTGGGATGGTGTAAACGAGCGCCACCCAAAAATTTTTTCTTGAGGCACCCAAATGCCTCGCCTAGGCAAATCTCGCCGTTTTTACAATAATGGATCAAATCTGCCCAAATTTTCACCATCAATAACCTACCCTAATACAAGCCTTTTGGGGAAGCCCAAATTTGAACTTTCCTTCTGGAAGATTATCAAATCTACATTTGAAGATCGACCAAAACCACCAGCAACGCTACTGCATCATGGCCGCCATTGTTATAACTTGTATTCATGTATTTTGATTTATCACTCTTATTTTTGGGCATAAAGCCCACAAACACCAGCTTAATTAAATTTTAGGAGGAGCTTCCTCTGCGAAGGTACTGAACCTCGTTCTTAAGTACAGACAACTATTTTTGATGTGTGATATTTTTTATTGTGTTTGAACGATCGCAACTGCTATGAAAAATTTCCACTTAGATCAAACATTGTCCTTTAACTTTAAGGTTAAACCTCCAATTTGTAATGTCGGCTTGCCGAAAAATGATTGGAGAGGATACACGACCTCCAAAAATCAAAAAACCCGTGGAACATTTTTTTTTTCTCGCCGACTCGGCCGGGGAAAAACCCCAAATTCAAACGTCTGTATCTCCCCAGGAAATGCACAATTCCGTTTCATCTAAACAGCTCTTAATAGCCACGAACTTTATCTGTTGACCCCCGCAAACAGAGTACGCAAATTCCATCTAGAAGTCATTCTACAGCCTTTAGAAAAACGCACGAAACTGAAGCTGTAAAATCACCGTAGTGCACGAGACACCATTTTCGCCACTTGTAAAAATTTGTATTTACTTTTTATTTTCACTTAGGCATAAAGCCGAAAACATTAGTTTAGTGTTTGTAGGGAGGAGCTTCCTCTGCGAAGGTACTTAACCTGCTATTTAATTGTACAGACAACTTTGTGAGTGTGATACTTTTTATTGTGTTGAACTGCAGCAATTTTTAAGAAAAATTTCCACAGCGATCGTCGCCTGTTCTTTAACTTTGATGTTATTTATTTTACTCAAACTTAAATGCGTTGTAGCATTATCTGAGCTAATATATTAATTCTTTTTATGCATTCTTAATAATAATCTTTTGCCCCCAAAACGCTACCACTAGTCCAACCTATACAGACATCGGCAATCACC
>JAHWFP010006693.1:10755-36717 GCA_023313725.1 Lithobius niger
GAACTCCAAATGTAAAGTGTTTATTTTTTCATTCTGATGTTTTAAAATAAAAACCAAGAGTTTTTAAACCTCAGGTTCGTTCCCTAGTGAGATTAATTGTTTTTAAGTGTAAATTATTATGTAGCCCATTTTAGCTTTATACTTCGTTTTAACAGTTAAATAATCCACCGTTGGTGGCAGTGTATTACCGGAAGCATTAAGGTTAGGCCTAGAATAGAACACCGACGCTCCATCCCCTCTGACAGGTTTAAGGCTCTGTTTTATCACTTAGAAACAAAACTATGAAACGGTTGATCTTTCATGCATGTTTGAAACATACTGTTTGATAGATTGTAACCAGCCGAGGCTGTTCAGTCTTGCGGACGACTCAAGTGAGCGTTCAGTATTGCTTTTTCTAGTCGAAAAACTTAATTGATTGTTTATTCAAAACACAAGTGTCGTTTTGTTGTAACTTGCGAATTACAAAATGTAAATTCAAACTTTGTGCTTTTAAATAAGTTTATTTCAAAAGCTTTCGAGCAAACTAATGTAACGTGTTCTTTTCATTCTCTGTTGTGAAAATAAAACCAGGAGTTTTAAACTTCAGTTCGTTTGCTACTTGATTAACTGTTTAAGTGTAAAATAAATATGTAAACCATTTTTTAGTTTTAGCTCTTGATAAACGGTTAAATTCCATCGCTGGTGGCAGTGAAATACAGCTCAGTATTAAGGTTAGGCCCCTTTAATTTAGGACCCGACGCTCCATCCCCATGCTGGGACTGTAGCCCATGCTGTGCTTATGCCATAAAAGTCGTTATAAACACCGCAACACCTTAAGCTGAATCTCCGTGTCAAACCAGGAAACCGGGGGCGTTACAAGCACCTCAGCCGTCGTAGCATCTGCCGTTACAACTGGTGGCAGCAGTGGGATGAACAGGTGCTGTTCCCGTCAAGCGTTTCCCCCCTGCCATGCTACAAAACCGAAAACCTAGAAGGATGCAAGCCACTTCCAACTAGACGTCAGTGGTCCCGACAAAACGGCCACGAAGCAGATGCCTGTGACTACGTTACACAAAGTTACGAAGTAGATGGTACTAAAGCTATAAAATAGTACAACCACCGCCCAGCAGCCCCAACAACTGCCGGCGCCAGGAAGCAACAGCTGCCGCTGCCAGTAGACGTCCACCCGCCGTGAGATGCCTCTACCCCAACCGATGCTGTAGGAGGAACCATCTTCAAACAAGAATCAGGTGCTCCGTTCAGCCAAGCAGTAGATTTTGCGTGTGCCCACCAAAGTCCCAGTGGATTAGACCGCCAGAGACGTTCGACTCGAAACTTCAGTGCCGGACTTCCCGTGTTGCGATGGAAACAGGAAGGACAGACTGACCGTACAGCGATTGTACAAAAAAAGGGTGAGTGTACATGAGATATGCTAAGAGGCCGTCAAGCCGAGTGTTGTAGTTGATAGCATTTATGCAATTTAGATATTCATATACCAGAGTGCTGGAAGTTCTTGAGTGTATTTTTATGTAGTAGCTTACTGGATTTGGGAGAGAAGTTTTTTTTAATTAATTCGCTCTGCTCAAACTTAACGTAAAATTATTAAGCGGCTGCTTTTAATTTTTGTTTCATTTATAAAAGCTTTATTTTGAAACCACGTTAAAACGTAAAAATGTCCGAAATGGATCAACTCGAAGAAATCATCCGTGATTTGCAAAACAAAGACCTAAAGAAGGCATGTTTTAACTTAGGTTTTACAGTCAGTGATTCTAGAACCGAATACCAACAAATCTTACGAGCAGCCCTCGAAGATGGCAAATTAGACTTAAACGAACTCTCTGATGCTCTAGCAAGCGCTATTGAAAAGAGAGAAGCTATCCTTTTAACAAAAAAAGAATTAGCCGTTAAGGAAAACGAACTTTTTCTGAAAGCAGAAGAATTAAAGTTAAGAGCCCTAGAAGTGGTGGATGCCGAAAAACGCCGGGCTCATGAATTAGCTTTTAAAGATCAAGAGGCCCAAATTAACGATCGTGCTAGCGCAATGGAACTAGCCAAGTTAGACAAGCAGCTAGAAATAGGAAAGCTAAACGCTGCGACCTTCAGTCTTAACCCTGCTCCAAACGGAGCTAACGGCGCTCCCCCAGCTCCCCCAAATCCCGTTGCAAGACATGGTAAAGTTGCGGACGTAGTTTGTCTCGTCAACAATTGGATGCCTAAAACGGAAATCAACAGTTTTCTTAAAATTTTTGAGCGAACCATGACTAGTCAAAAGATCCCTAGAGATCAATGGGTCACGGGACTCCAACCCCTCGTCGGTGAGGTTTTCATTTAAGTTTGCGATCAGCTCACAGACGCTGAAATCCAAGACTACGACTTAGTTAAATTAAAATACTTGCCCGTTTTGTTCAGACTAAAGAGTCAGTGCAAACGCAGTTTCGTTCTCTAGAGAAAGAAGCAGACCAGAAATTTTTCGACTATGCGTTTGAGTTAGAAACGTTGTTCACTCGTTGGTTAGCTTTGGCTAAGGTTAACCGGGTCTATGACAAACTTGTCAATTTAATGCTTTTGGAACAATTCTACAAAGCTTGCCCTACCCAACTTAGGAAATGGATCCCTGATCAAATAAGTTAGGGACTCTGGCCGAAGCGGCCCAGTTATGTGATGAATTCACTACTCGAAATAAGCAGATTTCAACTGAAGCTGCTTCCCGTCCTGTTAAAGCAACTCCTGCAGCTGCTACGAAAGCACAAGGTTCTAAACCTTCTAACAGACAACGTGGTAACTCCAATCGTAACCACAGTCAGGCGGCTAAACCGGCTGGTACCGACGAGGTGAAAACTGAATCCGCTAGTGGAAACTCAGCCACCTCCCACAACTCAAATCGTGAGTTCGACAAGCCACGTATTACTGGCAATTGTTTTTATTGTAATAAATCCGGACATCGGCGCAGTGAATGTCATATCCGTATGGCTGACGAAAAGGCCGCAGCCTCCGCTGACTGTAATTTTATCAGTCATGCCCCACCCGAAATGGTGTTATCTAAACACATTCATGAATGGTCAGTGAACGGCCAAAAATGTAATCGCTCGTGAACTCGTAAAACCCGACCAGTTTACTGGCGAGTATACGCTTTGTCATAATGCTTTAACCGACAAGACTACAGCACATGCTATAGCCTTAATTGAGGTTCAGACCCCCTACGGAGCTATCCAAACAGAAGCTCTCGTGTCCGACCACGTGGGCCCGCATTTCAGTATGTTGCTCGGCATGCCATCACAAACTGTGTTACAGGAAAAAGGACTTGCTGCCCTCCCTTCTTACGTGAACGCAGTCACCCGTGCCCAAGCACGTGCCAACGATCAGCTCCCTCTCTTACGCCCTAATTACCGTGAGAGCCAGACTGATAGCGAAGAGTCAGACAGTGACTCATGTGAGGTTACTCCACCGGCTGTAACAGAAGGTTTTGTCAGCCCCAAACAAAACGATTTGGATGAGGTGATTTTAGGTCCTCAAACTGAGCAGTTTACACAGCTCCTCAACATTGACAAAACAGTGTTTTTAAAACTACAGCGCAAATGCCCAACTTTACAATTATGTTGGAAGTATGCTGAGCTGCCAGCAAGCCGGCAAGACGAAAACAAGCTGTTTTTCGTAGATCACGATTTGCTTTTTCGCAAACCTTTTCGCCCTGAGGAAGACCGCTAATAAACAGGCAACTAGTTCTTCCCCAGGAGTATAGAAATTTGGTTCTAAGCACTGAGCATGCCAATGCATGGGCTGGCCATTTAGGGCGTTCTAAAACAAAAGATAGAGTGCTTACAAATTTTTACTGGCCTAAATGTTTCAGCGACATTGAGCAGTTTGTCTTGACTTGATTAACCTGCCAGAAAAATGGTAAATCTTGACAGAAGTTTGTTGCCCCTATGTTGCTTGTGCCCTTGGATGGGGAGCCCTTTAATCATTTTATTGTAGATATTGTTGGCCCCATCAGACCCTCTAGTAGAGGTGGTTTTAAATATGTTCTATCTCTCCTCGATCCGGCAACAAAGTTTCCCGAGGGCGTGCCCCTTAAAGAGGCCAATAGTCAAAGTGTTGTAGACGCCCTCCTCGGCATCTTTTCGAGGGTAGGCTTCCCCTCCGAATTGCAATCGGACCTAGGCTCAGTTTTCGTGAGTGAGCTCACCACTTTATTCCTTGAAAAGTGTGGAATTAAATGTGTTAATTCAAGTGTGAATCATCATCAGTCCAACAGCGTGGAGCGATTTCACAGAACCCTCAAAGCGGTGCTGAGAGCGGTTTGCCACGAGCATCACCAGGACGGGGAAAGATGACTCCCCGGTGCTATGATTGCACTACGTACTGCTCCACACGAGAGTACTAGATTTTCACCTGCAGGAATGGTGTATGGCCGAAACTTGAAAGGCCCGCTTGAGCTTGTCAAAAGCCAATGGATTGAACCCGACGTTCACCCATCCATCCTTGAGTATATCCTGGATTTACTTCAGAGGTTCAAATACTCACGGGAACTCTCACAAGAAAATATTGTGAAGAGCCAGCAGAAAAACAAAAACTACTATGACCGAAAGGCAGTTGAACGTAAGTTCAAAGAAGGTGATAAAGTTCTAGTCCTTAAGCCTGACCGAGCCAATAAGTTAGAAATTTGTTGGGATGGAGCCTGTGGTGTGATTAAACGCTTATCAGATACCAATTATCTAGTTAAGAAGTCCCATGGTTCCCAAAAAGAAACCATATATCACATTAACTTGTTAAAGCCCTATCTGCCTAGGGAAGGGTCAAGTAATCACTCTAACAATGACGAACGTGAGTTTACTCACCACGACCATGTTTGGACAGGCAAACCTGGTGATGGCCATCTTAATTCAAAAGAAGCCATGAGTCTATTCAAAAAGACAGGTGATTTATCAGAGTCGCAAAAATCCGACTTGCTGAAAATCTTTGACCAAGTAGACTGTGGAGTCGTCACTTGTGTGCTCCACAATGGCAGCCATCAATTTCATGTCAATATGTTAACCCTACCAAGATACCCCTTTAACTACTAATAGGCTCTTCTATAATTATATATTGTATTAAGTTGCATCACATGACTTCCTGTTATAATTGTATTTAAAGAGAAGTAAACAGGAAGTACGCTGTCTTATCAGCTGTAGCCTACACTCTGGTAGTCCGTGTGTTTATTACCATTGGTGCCCACGCTGGGCTAAGGTGTGTCCCCGCTTAGGACATCACAGTTGGCGACGAGTTGGTACCTTTGGTAATCTTTAAAAACTTAAGCTTAACTGATAGGTCTTCAACCACATCTTTGCTCCATATTTGTGGTAAGTTGCAAATTTTTTTCATTTTGGCAATGAAAATTAGTGCTCTGAATTCCTATCAGAGTTTAAACTTTTTCAAACAGTGTTATTTTGACGTGGTAGTGCTGTGTGGTACGAAATGATAATAGTTAAATTTAGTACCTGAACAACTAGAACCGAAGTGGGCAATTGGATTTATTATGGTTAATTTTACCTTGGCAGTGTTCTAGAGCGACGCACTGGCGTGTCCGCACAGGCAGTACTATAAACCTGAAGGTTCGAAAAATGCGCTGCTAAATTAACCCTTGTAAATTCGATTGTGCCATTGCCCATATTCGGGCTAGTGTGTGCCGGTGTAAAATTTAACACCGTAGGTTTATGCTCAAACTTAGTGAAATCTGGTCTGTGCTGAGGCTTAGGCCAGAAGTGTTGTTTTGTAAAACGTTGCAAATGGTGAACGTAAAACATTTTTTCAAAGCCTAGTCCCTTTAAATTTAACTTGTAGGCAGTTAATTTATACAACTAGGTAGGCTACAGTCAAGCTTGATTTATTTCTGTGTTTAAATAAGTGACCGGTAGTCTTGAGTGCTCCAGTTTAATCCTTGCATGTTAAACAGGATTGTAATTAAATTTAATTAAATTTAATTTTGTAGGCTTATGCCAAAGACAGGTGTCGGTAGCAAACCACCTGTAACTGCTAAGTTAGCAGTGAAAGTGAAACTGAAAATAATTCAGTAGTGAACGCAAGCGTTAATGAAGCTAGTTCTAATTTAAATCTAAATTTTGAATCTAGTCATAGTGAAGACGACGTCAACATGGGTTCGTCTAAAACCGCTGGTTTATTTTCGGAATTCGATTGCGAGTCTGACACATGGGAGAAATACTCCAGCCGAATTCGTTACTTTTTTTTAGCTAAAGAAATACCAGCAACCAAGCAAGTTAATTTTCTAATGGCATCTGTGGGCCAGAAAATGTTTGATAGAATTCTTAATATCCTCTCACCTGATTTGCCCGACTCATTAACATTTGATGAGCTCGTTAAAAAAGTTTTAGACGACATTGAGCCAGTGCCCTCAGTGGTATCTGAGCGTGTTAAATTCTTTAGAAGATCGCAAAAATCAGATGAGAGTATCGGGGAATATTTAGCTGCCTTAAAGCTAATGACGAAGTATTGTGACTTCGCAAAAATTAAAGACATTAACAGCGAAATGATTAGGGATCGCCTAATTGGGGGGATCCAATCAGAAGTCATTCAACGCGAGTTGTTGAAGCAGACTCTGGATTTAAAGGCTACAACATCCTTAGCTTTATCCTTAGAATCTGCTGAAACAGACCAAAGCGTTTTGAGAAGCCATTCTAGAGCTGTTAATTACGTAGCTAAAAAATCGGGCAAAACATCTAGTAGGCCTAAATCCACTAAGGATTTCATTTGCTATTGTTGCGGCAAAAATGGCCACGTGAAAACACGTTGTAAATATCGAGACTATACATGTGGCCGTTGCCACACTGTCGGCCATTTAAAAGCCGTGTGCCGAAAAGCTAGTCATTCGAATAGAACTTTAAAATCACTCGACCACCCTAAAGCAAGTTCTAGCACAAATTTTAAGGCTAGTCCGAACACAAAACAAAAGTATAGCTACAAAAAACGCGTCAACAAACTCGAACGCGAAAGTGATAGTGAAGAAGGCCAGGATGTTGAAGCCGAAAATTCAGAGTCTGGTTCCGGGTCTGATAACGATTCTGACAACGACTATCTTGTACTGACAAATAATACTCTTGGACTGAGTCAGGCTGCGGACCAGATTTCAATTCCCCTACAAACCAACAAAATAATAGTAGTAGTTAATTCTATGAAAATCCATAAATGGAAAATGCCAGTCTGCCTAAATGGTGTCAAGCTAGAAATGGAACTTGATTCCGGGGCAGATGCATCCATTATCCCTATTGAGTGGCATCAAAAATATTTTGCGGACTGTCCTTTAAAACTCAGTCCGTACTCGATACACTCATACACTGACGGAATTGAGAACACGATTTACACTGTAAGTCTGAAGGTTGAAGTTCAAGGTCAAATCGAACATTTGGATGCTTTAGTTTCAAAATTATATAAACCTGCATTAATGGGAAAGGATTGGCTTTCTATTTTTCGAGTTAATTTCCATCCTTTTTACGACCTACAAACGAAAGTGAAACCTAAGAAAAGTGTTAAGAAAATTAAAACTAGCATTACGCCAGTTGACACTTCCGAAATAGTGAAGGGTTTCCCGGAGCTATTTTCTGAAGGCATGGGTAAGTTTAAGAATTTTAAAGCCAAAATTCATTTAAAACCTGATGCCAAGCCTGTGTACAGTCGTGTAAGACCGGTTCCGTTAGCACTTAAAGAAAAGGTTAACCAAGAAATTCGTAGATTGGTTGGCCTTGGAATTCTAGAGCCTGTGGAAACTTCTCAGTGGTCTACGCCGATCGTCATAGTTCACAAAGCGGATGGCCAAATCCGAGTGATTGGTGATTATAAAACCACCGTGAACCCTCAACTCGAAGTCGACCACTATCCAGTTCCCACGGCCGCAGAATTATTCAGTGAATTAGCAGGCAGTGACACTTTTTCCCTTATCGATCTTAAGGATGCATTTCTGCAAATTGAACTCGACAAAGAGTCACAAGAAGCTTTGACAATAAATACACCCCTGGGTTTGTTTAGATGGCTTCGTGTACCCCTGGGCCTGGCGTCCAGTCCTGGAATTTTCCAGAGGGTAATGACTCAAGTCACCAGTAAAATCCCCAAATGTCTCCCGTTTTATGATGACATCCTGGTGAGCGGGAAGGGGGGTGAGCATGACGAATCGTTAAATAAACTGTTAAATGCTTTACAAGATGCAGGAGCCAAACTTAGGATCGAGAAGTGCAAACTGTCGCGGCCTGAATTAAAATATTTAGGCCACATGATAAATGCAGAAGGCTTGCATACACTCCCTGAGGTTATCGAAGCAGTCACAAACGCTCCTAACCCAACATGTATTCAAGAGCTACAGAGCTTTCTGGGTTTTGTAAACCATTACTCAAAATATCTACCGAATCTCGCTCATATTCTGTCACCAGTAACACGTTTGTTAAGCCCAAGTGTGAAGTGGGTTTGGGGGGGCAGAATGCGACCGAGCCGTGAGTAAAGTAAAAGAATTATTTCTTAAATCAAAAGTTCTGGTTCATTACGATCCGAAATTAAAGCTCAAACTCGTTTGTGACGGCTCACCCTACGGAATAGGCTCGTGCCTGATGCATGTCATGAAAAACGGTGAATCACGGCCGATAGCTTTCGCTTCACGTAAACTCACTCAAGCGGAAAGAGGCTACTCGCATTTTGACCGGGAAGCGCTCAGCGTGGCTTGGGGAGTGAAACGGTTTCATGAATACGTTTATGGTCAGCGATTCATACTGCAGTCTGATCAGAAGGCTTTAGTTTGGATTTTTGGCCCTAAAAAAGGAATACCGCAGATGGCAGCCGCCAGGGTTCAGCGTTGGGCAGTGATGCTTAATGCTTACGATTACGAATTCCAACACATTCCCGGTAAACTTAATTTGACGGCAGACGCTTTATCGCGCCTTCCCCTCCCAAATACCGAGGAATTCGAGAAAGCAGAAGAGCAGTACAATATTCTTGCTTTAGAAACTATTTCTAATCTTCCAGTTTTAAACGAGACACTCGTTCTTGAAAGTAAACGTGATAAAATCCTTTCAAAAGTTTATCGTTATGTGAACCATGGTTGGCCTGACAAATGCGAAATTCCCGATCTGTTACCGTACTTCACACGTCGTGCTGAAATCTCTGTCGAAAACGAAACCTTATTTTGGGGGTATAGAGTCCTGGTGCCGACGGCCTTGCGGAGACAAATCTTGAAAGATCTACACAGTGCTCACTTAGGCATAGTTAAATTGAAAAGTTTAGCTAGACAAAAAGTCTGGTGGCCTAAGATTGACTCTGACATTGAAAATAAAGTCAAATCATGCCAAAATTGTCAAGAGTATAAAGATACTCAAACGTCAGGTCCTAAGCATACGTGGGAATATCCACTAAAACCCAACAATCGCTTACACGCTGATTTTTTGGGCCCGATGGACAATTACATGTTTTTCATTCTTGTAGACGCACATTCAAAAATTCCTTTTGTGCATAAAATGAAGTCAACAACGTCCGCGCGTGTCATTGACGTTTTAAACAATCATATAGCTTTATATGGTTTAATGGACAGCTTAGTTACGGACAATGCTGCCCAATTTTTGTCAGCAGAATTCCAAAGTTGGTTAAAATCCAACGGAATTAGGCACATGACCGGGCCAAGTTTTGCGCCTTGAACCAACGGTTTGGCTGAGGTATACGTCCGTAATTTCAAGAGAGTCTACAAGGCCGCGCGGCGACAGGGGTCTACTATTCAAGAGAGTATAAATTCCTACTTGTTATCAGCACGAATCACTATCTCCGCTACCACGCAAGCAACACCCGGAAAATTATATTTTAACCGAGAATTAAAGTCTCGGCTGGATTTATTGTTCCCTGACCCTATTGCAGCCGCACGCCGTAAACAATTAAAACAAGTACAGAGCACCCACCATCGTGAGTTGAAAACGTATCAAATAGGTGAAAAGGTTTGGTATCGTGACTTTTCAACGACAAATGATAGGCTATGGTCAGTCGGTATGGTTAACCAAAAATGTGAAAATCAGTCCTATACTATCGTTGATACTAACGGTAATACGATTCGCAAACATCGCGAACAGCTAAGGTTACATACCGCGGAAAATGATTATCCAGAACAGCCTCCAAACGCACTTGTTTCGACGGCGAAAAGCAGTAATTCTTTCGTGAATAATAATGAGCAACATCACTCAAATTTCAAACGCATGTCTTTTGGCGGCAAACAACGTGAAAAGCCAAGTTTCGCTGACGTAGTTCCTGAGCGTCGATCTCTCGGCCAATCCAGAAAGTCAATTTCTATTACTGAGGGAAAAATTCCACCAATCCAACAGCTTGAAAAATCACCTGAGAATTTACATCGCAAGTCACCAGGTGGCAGGAAATCTCCAGCGAAATTACCACACACACACGAAGTGGATGAGTCTGCTAACGTAAATAACCAATCACCTTTGGCTACTACCAGCGCCCCTCTTGAAGGAAATTCTAAGCCAGAAAGGTCGCAATCTCCATCGATTATTACGTCACCGTCCACTAAGCAATCGCCACCGAAGCCAGGTCATGCTAACAAAAAAGCGAAACCGAATCCCAATAAACGCAAAGTTGTGCTTTCACCAACACAGGTTGACATTGCAGCGCAGCTTCAAAATGCTCATCGTTCAAAGAGACTGCGTAGAGCTCCAGACAAGCTCAATTTGTAGTTTTTTTGTAAAATTACCATTTGGCTACAACTTCTTCGTTTTTTTTTGTTGTAATCCGTTATATGTGAATTAAATGATAGTTCTTTTTAAACTGTAGCGAGTAACGCTAAAACGTTTTGTCCCCTAGTTGTTCGTGCAGAGAATTGGCTCTGTTAATTTTAAAATGTCCACCTTTAAAATTAGGTAAAAATGTAAGTGTATTTTGTTGTTCGTGTGAAAAATTGATTTCACGATTTTATCTTTTTGTATCTTTTTGTCTTTTCATGTACCTAAACACTTCCGACATCGGAACAAAAAATTGCTTGGAGCCGCAATTCACACTCCGGTGAAGCCTAATCCAGATGTTTGTCCACAGCAACGCTGTAGCGTTTCAGCTGCAGAAATGGTTGCTGCAAAAAGAAAATTAACCAAAAAAGGCTATGAAAATTAAAACAACATTAAAATTTATTGTAAAATTGCTCTAGAAACCAAAACAGAAATTTAAAACTGGCAAGTTTTCAGCCAGTTTATTAATGTTTAATTTTTTGCTTAATCATGTACATCTTCAGTTCTTTATTTTTGTAAAACAGCTTTCAAAAATAGTGTTTAGTTTTTCCTCGAAAGCGAAAAATTATGTATCTTTCTTAAAAAATAGGTAGTGCACTAAAAAATACATCTTGCCTTCGTAATCATGATTTTATTTCCAGCTAGGCTTAGATTATTTTTTTTTCTGTTTTTTTTTTTCGCTCGCTGCATTGTGGAGTCGTCACTTGTGTGCTCCACAATGGCAGCCATCAATTTCATGTCAATATGTTAACCCTACCAAGATACCCCTTTAACTACTAATAGGCTCTTCTATAATTATATATTGTATTAAGTTGCATCACATGACTTCCTGTTATAATTGTATTTAAAGAGAAGTAAACAGGAAGTACGCTGTCTTATCAGCTGTAGCCTACACTCTGGTAGTCCGTGTGTTTATTACCATTGGTGCCCACGCTGGGCTAAGGTGTGTCCCCGCCTAGGACATCACATAGACGGTGTGTTTTCTACTCTGCCGGGTCGTACCGACATTATCACCCACGATGTGGAATTAATTGACACTCAGGTAAAGCCTTGTAAATATTACAGGCACGCCAAGTTCGAACGTGACTTAATAGTTACAGAGATCCAACGCATGTTAGATCTGGGCTTAATTGTGGAAACGGATTCCCCTCATGGATCCCCCACGATTATCGTACAAAAAGAAAACGCTAGCCCTCGTCCTGTAGCTGACTACAGAGAGCTGAACAACAATATGGTAACTAAAGATTACCCAATTCCCAACATTGAGGAATGTATTGAGCGTGCAGCTAAGTGGAAGTATATCTCTATCTTTGACCTTAACCGTGGATTTTGGCAAGTGCGCTTGACGCCACAGGCTTCAATGGCCGCCACTATCACTACCCCCATAGGGAAATTTGCTCCCCTAATGATGAATATGGGGATGAAAAACGCTCCATTTTGCTTCCAAAAGCTTATGGACAATGTCACTCGTGGCATGGAGGAGTATGTCACTCCTTTTCAAGATGACACCGCCGTTGGTGCCAAAACGTGGCAACAACACTTAGACAACGTTTTTTACTTTCTCTTTGCTGTCAAGAAGGCCGGGCTAACTGTAAACGCCAAAAAATCGCAGGTCGCTTGCAGCAAAGCTACTTTTCTTGGTCACGAGGTGGGTAATGGAACTCGCACTCCCTCAGAAGTGAAAGTTTTGGCCGTCCAAAAATTCGAGCGGCCTCAAACTAAGAAAGATGCCAGTTCCTTTCTTGGTTTGGTTGGGTATTACCAGCGCTACATTCCCCACTATTCCGAAATCTGTGCAAGCCTTACAGACTCTCTGAAAAAGGACGCACCCGATCCCGTCACATGGGATGATTCAAAGCAAACTGCCTTTGAAACTTTGAAGACTGCTTTAGTGACGTTTCCCGTCCTAAGAGCCCCCGACTTCAACCAGACTTTCATCCTCCAATGCGATTGTTCCGACCGTTGCATGGGCTGCGTGTTGTCCCAACAATTTGGTGAAGATGAACACCCCTTCCTTTAGGTTTCACGTAAATTAACAGCCCGTGAGCAAAATTACGGGACGACACAAAAGGAGTGTGCTTGTTTGATCTGGTCTGTTGCTAAATTGCGGTCCTACATCTATGGGACAAAATTTATCATAGAATCAGATCACAACCTACTTCACTGGCTCAAGCAAATGTCTGGCAAAAATCCCAGATTGCTTAGGTGGAGCCTCACCCTTCAAGATTATGACTACACTGTCCGGTACAAGCCTGGCAAGTTGCACTTAAACGCGGACGCTTTAGGTCGGTATTTTGTTTAAAACAAGTTCTTAAATGTTTAACATTTTGTTTTCAGTACAAATTGACTGAAAATTAAATTTTACCTGCATTTTTAATTTTGTCATTTTGGTCTGTTGGGAGCTCACCCTGAAGTAACTCCCAGTTAATTCCCGTTTTGGCCTTCACACCTAAATTTTAAGTGCCTATGTTTTACTCTTTTTGTCAATATCAACGTCTCCCTTTGTGGGAGAATATTGACAAAGATTGTAACGACACTAATTAAATATTCATTAGGAATATTCTACGGGAGCTGCAATCTGTCCCCGGTTGGCTCTTCTTTAAGTTTTCTACGAAATGGCTTTCTTCCCAAAAACAGCCGTCTGTCTACCCCTCTGCGAAAAGGTTAGCACTGTCGTTAAAAGGTTGTTAGTTTTTATCCACAAAACTTCCCAGTGTTGTATTGTTATGTCTAAGTTATGGGTCTTATGTCAAAATCCTTCAGTTGTAAAGGCATGAGGTCTAAAAATCCTGTCGATTGGTTAGGAAACCCGACACCAACCATCAACAACTCGGGGACACCTTTTTTTTTCTTAGCGCCAAAAAGCGCTAGGCCTATTTTTCACTTCCAAGTTTAAAAATTCATATCTCCCTGGAAAATGGACTTCGACTCTAGTTTGCAGCTCTTAATAAACTTGAACTTTATCTAACATCCTGTGAAAACAGAACTTGACATTTCACCAAACTTTGGTCTACAGCCTCATTTGAAAAAGTGCTCAAACTGAGCGCCGACGCACGCAATTTCCGTCCTCATTTTCTACAAACATGTAAATATTTATTTGTATTTCTCGAATTTATTTCTAGGCATAAAGCCGACTAGCTTAGTGCTGTGCTAGTTTACATGTTTACTATGTCTTCAATGTTTTTATTTTACTAAGGTGACGATTTTAGCAACTACGAAAACTTTGACTACAACTACGGTATTTTTGCGGCTGCGAAAATACATTTAAAATTTTATGCGTTATAGCATTTTAAAACACAAGCTGGTTTATTTAATCTTTTGCCTAGGCTTTTATAAAAGCATTATTTAACGTAACCTTTTCTCATGAACTGTACCTTGTTCAAAATGGCAACACAACTACGATTATTTTACCGGACATTTTCAGTATGTATCTTGTATTTTTATTTCAGGGCTCCGACCATTGTGATCTCAATTCCGAATGCACAACAAAGCCTTTGCCTTCAATTAATAACCGTTTATTTTAATTTTGAGCATCAAACTTCGTCTCCCTTCCTTCAATAGTTGCAATGCATAACATTGTAGTTTTTATTAAAAAAAAAATATATATAGGCCTATTCTCACGTTGTTATGAGTTTAACTCAATGCACTTTCAAGCTAAGGCCTCTAAAAACTCCTAAAGTCGGCATTTCCCTTTGCCATTCAAGCTCCTTCGATTCCATTCCAATCAGAACACAGTATTTACTTTCCCCACCACTCAGAGTGCAAGGCTACCCTGCCCGTCCGCGCTGCCATACCTACTTCCGGTAGTGTCAGCCTGGCCGGTTTTGGCTAGTTACTCCACCTCCCAAGCGACCCCTCTATCTCACACCCCCCCTCCGTCGCTCTCCTACAGGCCCACGGTTTCCTCCTACCTGCTGCCAGGCAGCAGCTATAAAACCAAGCTGAGAGAGAATTTTGTGAGCGTAGCTCAAGGACTCAGAGGCTAGAGGTCACTACGGCGGTCGGAGCAGAGATGTCCAGTCCGAAGGTTGCCATGCTGGGCAAGGTAGTGGTTCAAAGGGTAACTAGTTTAGTTTAATAGAATTTAATTTTTGGAACAGAATTTCTAAATTTTTAGTCTTAAACATAAACTTAACTTCTAGACTTTGAGGGAATTTATGGGTAGCCAAACGCAATCGGGATTTTGGTTTAGGGCACCCATAATTTAAGGGTTTAAGGTGCCCTTCCTAAAAACTGGCTTTTTTTCTTTGTTTATGAACTCGAGTGTTCATTAAATAATCCAAGATTACCGAGATCTAGCATATGTTATTGTTGAAGCAGGAGTTTTCAAAAAGGTAGTTTTCCTTGTAACGCTAATCTAGATTCAGTGTGATGATTGATTGTTTTTAGTGCAAGAGTTGCTAAAGCTTTCAAAGACTATTTTACATTCTGCAAGGGTCATGTTTGTAACTTAGAGAGTTGCGATAACTCACACCGACTTTTTCTAGTCCAAATTTTGTTGTGAACTTGAATTGTTCATTATGTCGATTTAATTGTAAATCTTGTGCTTTTAATTGTAAAGCCCCAGTTCTATTTTTCGTAACCAACTAGTTACTTCGTGTGTATAAATCTTGTCATGTTGGTGGCATCGTGGTGGCAGTGAACCATGATTATATAGGTCTTCATAACTCAGGTAGGACGCTGACGCTCTTCTCCTAACCGTGCAGTACACACGCTATGCTATTTTCACACCAAACTAAAAACCGCCACCTATGAATTTATCTAAAGTAACCATAAGTACGCCAGATGTCGGTGGTATAGACAGTAGGCACCTCAAGACCCTGTAAGCGCCGCTACAACGGTGCTCCCCCAGCTCCCCCAAATCCCGTTGCAAGACATGGTAAAGTTGCGGACGTAGTTCGTCTCGTCAACAATTGGATGCCTAAAACGGAAATCAACAGTTTTTTTTTTAATTTTTGAGCGAACCATGACTAGTCAAAAGATCCCTAGAGATCAATGGGTCACGGGACTCCAACCCCTCGTCGGTGAGGTTTTCATTAAAGTTTGCGATTAGCTCACAGACGCTGAAATGCAAGACTACGACTTAGTTAAAAGTAAAATACTTGCCCGTTTTGTTCAGACTACAGAGTAAGTGCAAACGCAGTTTCGTTCTCTAAAGAAAGAAGCAGACCAGCAATTTTTCGACTATGCGTTTGAGTGAGAAACGTTGTTCACTCTTTGGTTAGCTTTGGCTAAGGTTAACCGGGTCTATGACAAACTTGTCAATTTAATGCTTTTGGAACAATTCTACAAAGCTTGCCCTACCCAACTTAGGAAATGGATCCCTGATCAAATTAAGTTAGGGACTCTGGCCGAAGCGGCCCAGTTACACAGTGTCAAATTGAACATGTAAACAAGTTGTTTGGTAACCTCAAACTATCCCAGTAGGAGTAGTTTAACAGTAAATAGAGCCGGTCATTTTATGCGTACCCATAGTATTCGATTCTCCGATCCCTATCGCAGCGGCTAGGTTAATTGAAATGCGGCGGAGGGTTAATTTCGCAATCATCCCAGATAAGAAAAATGACTAGACTTGAGCAGAGGCAGAATCCGTAAGGGACATATTACCAGAGCAGTAGATGGCCTCATTTATTTGTTATAACGAAACAACAAAAATTAACCTTGTATTTTCATTTAAACTAGTGTGTTTCTTGGTAAATGTCTTTTTGCCCCATTTTCAAATACTTGTACGATATTCCTGCACCCAGCAGCGCGGACAGTATTTAGTTAATGGTTGCAAAAACAGTAAATTTTAAATTGTAACTATTACTTTACTTAAAGTTCTCTGAGCCACAAAAACGTTGGTCCCCCAAAAATACAAAACAGCAAAGTCAACATTTCTGTAAACAGTGTATTTCATTTCATGTCAATTTTTGAATATTTTGGCGGTCTTGTGTTTTTTGCATATCTTATGTGCACTAACCTTTACATTCTAACTTTTTATTCCGAGTTCTCAGGAACCCCGAATAAAATCCTGCGTTTGGGGGCGTGTAAACGAGTGCCACCGAAAAACGCTAGTTTTTCAAAAATATTTTTCTTGAGGCACCCAAATGCCTCGCCTAGGCAAATCTCGCCATTTTTACAATAATGGGCTAAATCGTCCCAAATTTTCACCATTATTAACTGCCCTAATACAAGCCTCTTGGGGAAGCCCAAATTTGAACTTTCCTTCTGGAAGATTATCAAATCTACATTTGAAGATCGACCAAAACCACCAGCAGCGCTACTGCATCATGGCCGCCATTGTTATAACTTTTATTCATGTATTTTGATTTATCACTCTTATTTTCGGGCATAAAGCCCACAAACACTAGCTTAGTTGAATTTTAGGAGGAGCTTCCTCTGCAAAGGTACTGAACCTCGTTCTCAAGTACAGACAACTATTTTTGATGTGTGATATTTTTTATTGTGTTTGAACGATCGCAACTGCTATGAAAAATTTCCACTTAGATCAAACATTGTCCTTTAACTTTAAGGTTAAACCTCCAATTTAACTTCATGCGTTTTAGCATACAACTAAGCTAGACTATTTATTCATTTATTTAGCCTTTTATAATAATCTTTTGCCCCCAGACACGCTGCCATTAGTCCAAGTAATTAGACATCGGCATTCTACCGGACACGAATTTTAGTGTATATATGTTTTAGTTCTCCTCTCAGCCCGACTGGACCCAACCAAATGCTACTGCTAGCTTGATATACTATTAAAACTAAAAGAATTCTTAAAAAGATCTGTTTCCAATCAATTCCGTAAGTCAAACTGTGCAAAAACTTCGAATCCCCCTTTTTTGCCCCCCTTCCCCAGCCAAAACTAGTTGTGGCGTATAACACTTCAGTTTACAGTTAAAGCTTGTTTAATTTAATAGTAATGCTTTCTGCATTACCCAAAGCCCTGTACTAAGCTTTAACAAGAGCCTATTCAAGTTGCAAACATGTAAACATTCATTCCATAGCCAATAATACAAAGTAAAGGCCTATTTCCCAAAGTTCAATTGAGTAAAACTCAAACAGGCCTACCTTTTCCGTCTTTACATGTCCCCACTCCTTCAAACGGCTCTGCACCCAGTTCCTTTGTTCATCCGACTTCTCCTCCCACTTTCCATTGTTCTCGAGGCCCTCAGCCAATCAGACCCACGCAGCTATCCTCGGCGTCCGCGCCAACTTCCGGTAATGTGTATATAATGTGTATATATATTCTGGAACGCAATCATTAGCACAGCTCACAGATCTCAAGCTAGAGAAGGGTCACGCCAGTCGGGAGTGGAGACGCCATGTCCGTGAGATGCCATGCCGGGCAAAATGGCAGTGGTTCGTATGTTTGTAGTTAGCTTTTGAAAATTTAATTTAGGACCCCCAAGTCTAAATTATAGTTTAAACTTTAACTTAAACTCTCTTGCTAGAGAATATTATGGTGGTGACGCCTGTAGCAGCATTTTAGGTTCTTTCACCTCATAACGTCAGAGTGGTTCTCTTTCTAAAAACCAAATTTTTCCTTATTTGTTTTAAACATTAATTCAAATAACTGACGGTTTGATCTTTGTGTGGGATTCATTGGTTATTCACTCCAGACGGACTTTATAAGTAGCCGAGGCTTTTATAATTTGAGGAGTTGACTTAGAAACAGCAACTCTGGGAGGTTTAAGGCTCTGTTTTATCACTTAGAAACAAAACTGTGAAACAGTTGATCTTTCATGCGTGTTTGAAACATACTGTTTGATAGATTGTAACCAGCCGAGGCTGTTCAGTCTTGCGGACGACTCAAGTGAGAGTTCAGTATTGCTTTTTCTAGTCGAAAAACTTAATTGATTGTTTATTCAAAACACAAGTGTCGTTTTGTTGTAACTTGCGAATTACGAAATGTAAATTCAAACTTTGTGCTTTTAAATAAGTTTATTTCAAAAGCTTTCGAACAAACTAATGTAAAGTGTTCTTTTCATTCTCTGTTGTTAAAATAAAACCAGGAGTTTTAAACTTCATTTTGTTTGCTAGTTGATTAACTGTTTAAGTGTAAAATAAATATGTAAACCATTTTTAGTTTTAGCTCTTGATAAACGGTTAAATTCCATCGCTGGTGGCAGTGAAATACCAGCAGTATTATGGTTAGGCCCCTTTAATTTAGGACCCGACGCTCCATCCCCCATGCTGGGACTGTAGCCCATGCTGTGCTTTGCCGTAAAAGTCGTTATAATCACCGCAACACCTTAAGCTGAATCTCCGTGTCAAACCAGGAAACCGTGGGCGTTTCAAGCACCTCAGCCGTCGTAGCGTCCGCCGTTACAATGGCCCATGTGAAGTTTTGAAGCGATTGTCTGATACGAACTACCTTATCAAGAAATCGTTTGGTAATCATAAAGAAACCATTTATCATGTAAACCTTCTCAAGACGTATCTGCCTAGAGAAGGAGCCACTAATTATTCTTTCTCTGACGATCGAAAATTCCCCCCCCCCCCCCCCCCGACCACGGTCTGGACAGGCCAGCCTGGTGACCTTACTTCTATGGAAGCCATGGGCCTTTTTAAAAAAATAGGCTCCTTAACCGAAATGCAGAAGAGTGAATTACTCGCTGTATTTGACCAAGTGGATGGAGTTTTCTCCACTTTACCAGGTCAAACAGACCTTGTGACACATGATGTGGAACTGATTGATTCTAACATTAAATCCTGCAAATATTATCGTTATGCGAAATTTGAGAGGGATTTGATTGTTACCGAGATCCAACGAATGCTGAATCTTGGGTTGAGTGTTGACACTAACTCTCTTCACGGGTCACCAATGATCATTGTTCAGAAGGAAGATGCAAGTCCTCGTCCAGTAGCGGACTACCATGAACTGAACAATAACACTGTAACTAAAGACTATCCAATTCCTAACATTGAGGAGTGTATAAAACGAGCAGCCAAATGGAAATACATCTCCATTTTCGACCTGAACAGAGGCTTCTGGTAGGTTCGACTCACACCACAGGCTTCTTTAGCAGCCACCATTTCTACCCCTATTGGGAAGTACGCCCCACTCATGATGAACATGGGTATGAAAAACGCCCCATTTTGTTTTCAAAAACTTATGGATGGCATCACACGTGGGATGGAGGAATTCGTTACGCCATTTCAAGACGACACCGCCGTTGGAGCCGAAACGTGGCAACAACATCTCGACAATGGCCACTCTTTCCTCCTTGCAGTCAAGAAGGCCGGGCTAACAGTAAATGCAAAAAAGTCGCAGGTCGCTTGTAGCAAGGCAACTTTCTTGGGTCATGAAGCAGGAAATGGGTCCCGCACCCCTTCAAAAGTAAAAGTTTTGGCTGTGCAAAAATTCGCCAGACCACAAACTAAGAGAGACGTTAGATCTTTCCTTGGCTTGGTAGGATACTACCAAAGGTACATCAAACAGTACTCTGAAATCTGTGCTACTGTGAAAAAGGAGGCCCCAGATCCCGTTTTGTGGAATCAGTCAAAACAAACAGCGTTTGACACTTTGAAACAAGCCTTAGTGACGTTTCCCGTCCTAAGAGCACCCGACTTCAGTCAGACTTTCATTTTACAGTGTGACTGTTCCGAACGTGGCATGGGCTGCGTATTATCCCAGTAGTTTGAAGAAGATGAACATCCCTGTCTCAACGTTTCACGTAAGTTGACAGCCCGGGAGCAGAACTATGGGACGACTGAAAAAGAGTGTGCGTGTTTGATCTGGTCCGTTGCCAAATTGCGTCCCTATATCTATGGTACAAAATTCGTCATAGAATCAGATCATAACCCGCTGCATTGGCTCAAGCAAATGTCTGGTAAAAACCCCAGATTGCTTAGGTGGAGCCTTACCCTTCAAGACTACGACTATATAGTCAGATACAAACCTGGAAAGTTCCATTTAAATGCAGATACCTTAAGTCGGTATTTTGCTTAAACTAACAGTTGAGTTTTCATCATTAAAAGCTAAACAAGTGGTGGAGCCAAAACTTTTGCTCTACACCTTTTTTATATATATTTTCTTTAATTGTTAAGAGATAAGTTGTCAGGGCAACCTCACTCAAAGAAACTGTCAGCTTTTCCCGTTTTGGACCCTTACACCTAAATGTTAAGTGCCAATGTTTACTCTTTTTTGTCATTATCAACGTCTCTCTATGTGGGAGAATTTTAACAAAGATTGTACGACACGTTTTTAATATTCATTAGGAACATCTATGAGAGTCTAGTGGTTCCCGGCTAAACTCCTCTTAAAGTTTTTACGAAACATTTTTCTTTAAAAAATTTGTCTGTCTTACCTCTGAGGGCAAAAGGTTAACTCTGTCGTTAAAAGGTTGTTGGTTATTATCCATTTTAAAACCTCCCAGCGTTTTTATAATTATGTTAAGTTATGGGTTATACCTACGAACCCTTCAGTGTCCGAATTTTTATGTAAAACAAGTTGTTTAGTAACCTAAAACCATCCCAGTGATAATCTGTTAACTTTAAATAGAGCCTATGGTTTCTCATGCGCTCAGAGTACCCTCTATTCCGATCCTTATCTCAACCTAGGTCCTGAGGAGTGCGCCTCGAGGTTTTTTTTTTTATGTTTTCCTAAAAAATAAAAATAGCATTCTCTGCACGGCTAACGAGTTAGAGCATTAAATGTTGAGATCGTATCATATAACAGTTAACAGTTACAAAAACTTAACATGCACCTTTAATTTTCGTCCAGTTTCAAAAACAGTGTTTTTTTTTCTATGTAATTTCTTATTCAAATTAAACTCGCCGAAAAAAACGTCAGTTCCCCAAAAACACAAAATGTCATTTTTAATTTTTGTATATGTAGTGTTTATATAACTTTGTCTTCGATCCGGAGCTAGGACTAAGTAGCTCAAAACCTTTAGACTTCTTATTTTTTTAACAAAATAGAAGAGATTGCTTGAATTGTGACTTTTCATGCAAATTGTGATTACATGGTTTGGCGACCTAAGTTTTGAGCATTCCTGTGTGTACTAACTTTTTTTTCCAGCTTTTACTTAAGAGTTCAACAGGAACCCTAAGTAAAATCTCCTGTGTGGGGGCATGTAAAGGCATTTGACCAAAAATCCAGATTGGTTAGGATATCCGCACCAAAGATCAAAAACTCGAGGAACCCTTTTTGTTGTTAGAAAATTGAATACTATAGGTACGCCGTAAACGACCAGCTCTATTTACTGTTAAACTACTCCCACTAGAATGGTTTAAGGTTACCAAACAACTTATACATAAAAATACAACACTGGGAGGTTTGAGGATAAAAACGCAACAACCTTCTAAACAGGGCTATCCTTTATCTCCCAGGGGTAGACTGATAGTTTTTTATAAAGAAAACCATTTCATATAAAACTTAAAGAGGAACTAACCGGGGATAAGTTACAATTCCCATAGAATACTCCTAATGAATATTTTCACTGTGTCGTACAATCTTTGTAATTATCCTTCCACAGAGGAAGGCGTTGATAATGACAAAAAAAGCAAGCATTGGCACTTAAAATTTAGGTGTGAAGTCCAAAACAGGGATTAACTGGATGAGCTTCCAACAGACCAAAATGTCAAAATAGAGACACAAATTAATTTTCAGTCAATTTTTACTGAAAAAAATTTTGAACAACTTTACTGTTTAAACAAAATACCGGCTAAGTGTGTCGGCATTGACATGTTTCTTTCTAGGTTTATAACGAACTGTATAGTCGTAGTCTTGTAGGGTAATGCTCCACCTAAGCAATCTGGGATTTTTGCCAGACATTTGCTTGAGCCAATGTAACGGGTTATGATCTGATTCGATGATAAATTTTGTCCCATAAATGCAAGGCCGTAACTTAGCAACAGACCAGATCAAACACGCACACTCTTTTTCAGTCGTGCCATAATTCTGCTCCCTGGCTTTAAGTTTCCGCGAAAGGTACAGACAAGGGTGTTCGTCTTCATCCAACACTTGGGACAACACGCAGCCCATGCCACATTTGGAACAGTCGCACTGTAAAATAAAAGTTTGACTGAAGTCGGGAGCTCTTAGGACTGGAAACGTCACTAAGGCAGTTTTCAAAGAGTTGAACACAGTTTGTTTGGACTCATCCCACAAAACGGGTTCAGGTGCTTCCTTCTTCAAGGAGTCTGTGAGACAAGCAAAGATTTCAGAATAATGGTTAATATATCTTTGATAATAACCAACGAGGCCCAGAAATGAACGGACATCTTTCTTGGTTTGGGAACGTGCGAATTTTTGCACTGCAAGGACCGTAACCTCAGAGGGTGGGCGGGATCCATTGCCAACCTCGTGACCCAAAAAGGTGGCTTTGCTGCAAGCAACCTGCGACTTCTTTGCGTTCACAGTAAGCCCGGCTTTCTTGACAGCAGTGAGAAAATTCAAGACATTGTCGAGATGTTGTGGCCATGTTTCAGCACCAACAGCAGTGTCATCCTGAAAAGGGGTGACGTACTCCTCCATGCCACGAGTGACATTATCCATTAGCTTTTGGAAGCAAAATGGGACGTTCTTCATTCCCATATTCATCATCAGGGGAGCAAATTTCCCTATGGGAGTAGTGATAGTGGTAGCCAAGGAAGCTTGCGGCGTCAAACGCACTTGCCAAAATCTACGATTCAAATCAAAGATAGAAATAAATTTCCACTTTGCGGCACGTTGGCTACACTCCTCAATATTAGGAATGGGGTAGTCTTTGGCGACTGTGTTATTGTTGAGCTCGCGGTACTCAGCTACAGGGCGAGGACTAGCATCTTCCTTCTAAACAATTATCATAGGAGAGCCGTGGGGAGAGTCAGTTTCAACGATAAGACCGAGATTGAGCATACGCTGTATCTCTGTAACAATTAGATCTCGCTCGTATTTTGCGTGGCGATAATACTTGCAAGGCTTGACTTGAGAGTCAACAAGTTCAACGTTGTGTACAACAAGGTCAGTTTGACCTGGCAGAGTCGAAAAAACTCCATCTACTTTGTCAAAGACAATTAGTAGATCAATCTTCTGCGATTCAGTTAAATCACCGATCTTCTTAAAGAGAGACATGGCTTCTTTAGAAGTGAGGTAACCATCACCAGGCTGGCCTGTCCAGACATGGTCCTTGTGATATAAATCACGTTCGTCAGAGAGAGTGAAATTACTGGCACCTTCCCTAGGCAGATAGGGCTTCAAAAGGTTTACATGACACACAGTTTCTTTTTGCAAACCAAACGACTTTTTAATGAGATAGTTGGTATCGGACAACCGTTTCAAAACTTCGCAAGGGCCATCCCAATAAATCTCTAATTTATTGGCTCTAGCTGGCTTTATTACTAGGACTTTATCACCAACTTTGAACTTCCGTTCAACTGCATTAATGTCGTAGTAAGATTTGTTTTTTACTTGACTTCTTAATATATTCTCAAGTGAGAGTTCCCGTGAGTACTTGAATCTTTGAAGCAAGTCTAAGATGTACTCCAGGACGGATGGATGAACGTCCGGCTCGATCCATTGGCTTTTTACAAGCTCCAGTGGGCCTTTGAGGTTACGTCCGTAGACTAACTCAGCTGGAGTAAACCCGTGCTCTCATGTGGAGCAGTTCTTAGGGCAAACATGGCACCTGGAAGGCATCGTTCCCAATCGTGGGGATGGCCTCATGACACACAGCTCCCAGCACTGCCTTGAGCGTACGGTGGAAGCGTTCCACGCTGTTACTCTGTGGATGGTTCACACTAGAGTTCACACACTTAATTCCACATTTTTCGAGAAATAAAGTTGTGAGTTCGGATATGAAGCATGAGCCCAGGTCAGACTGAAGCTCGCTCGGGTACCCTAGTCGGGAAAAACTTACCAGGAGTGAATCAACAACACTCTGACTGTTAGCCTCTTTGAGGGGAACAGCTTCAGGGAATTTTGTTGCGGGGTCAAGCAATGATAATATATACTTGTAACCAGCCTTACTAGTAGGCCTGATGGGTCCAACAATATCAACAATGTATCTATTGAAGGGCTCCCTGTCCATGAGCACTAGCACCATGGGAGCAACAAACTTTTGCCCTGTTTTGCCATCTTTTTGGCAAGTCAAACAAGTCAAGACGTAGGTTGCAATGTCTATGAAACAGTGGGGCCAATAGAAGTTGGATAACACTCTGTCCTTCGTTTTGGACCGGCCTAAATACCCAGCCCATGCATCAGCATGCGCAGTGTCTAACACAAAACTTATACATTCTTTAGGAAGCACTGACTGGTTCTTAATTACCGGCTTACCTAAAGGTCGAAAAGGTCTACGATAAAGCAACCCTTTTTCGATGAACAACTGTTTGTTCTCATCTTGCTGCTCGATGGGAATCTCGGCAGTCTTCCAGCAAGTTTGTAAAGTTGGGCAATTTAATTGCAACTTAGCTTTATTCGGTTTTGTTAATGTTTAACAGCTCAGAGAACTGATCTGTTTGGGGGCCAAGTATAGCGTCGTCTAAACTCTCAGGTTTAGGGCTAACAAAACCTTGTGCAGTTTCAGGGGGAGAGACTACATGTTGTTCAGAATCGTCATCTGAATCAATTTCACTTTCAGGGTCGACCTCATGATAATTTGGTTTCACTATCGGGAGTTGTTGGTCCACATGAGTTTGTGAACGGGTTACAGCGTTACAATACTGGGGTAACGATTTCAAACCTTTTTCCTCCAGAACAGTCTGGGAGGGAACACCCAAAAGTGACGCGATGTACGGCGTCCAGGGTGAAAATATAAGAAACTTAGATCTTTTATTCACTTATTTTCCCCGGCCGATGGTTGCGACTTGTGGTGAGTTCCTTGGTGTGAATCTATAGTGGTTTTGTAGGAACGTATTACCTTGTCTGGGGCTTATGATTTTGGTCATAGTGATGCTCACTATTTGCGTGCTACTCTAGTGTGTTTGTCTTTATTTTTGTTTTACATGTAACCATTGGTAACCGTTTGTTCTTTTCCGTTTTTCTATTCTTCTTCCCTCATGCGTGTTGGGGTTTGGACGTCGAGTCAAATCAGGGTCTGCGAACCCGAATGTGATTCACTAAAATGTATTTGAGACTGTTCGTCTGCGACGACAGCTGTGGGCTGAATTTGGTTACTTTTATTTAATTTTTGCCACCTGAAGAAAAAACTCCGTCGACGGACTTTTTGAATGTTTTGTCTTCACTTCACGTCAGACTTTGTAAGTAAACTCATTTTGTTTGTTGTGTCCGACCATAGCCGTGGATAATCACGTCAAATTATGAAAC
>JAHWFP010006693.1:36727-83446 GCA_023313725.1 Lithobius niger
TGTTGTGTCCGACCATAGCCGTGGATAATCACGTCAAATTATGAAACGTATATTTGCGTCAGACTTTTCCCCATCATGAACCACAAAAAATTTGTAAATTTGTGTTGACACTTGGTCATAACATTCGAATTCCCAACCGTGTGATGAAAATAAACCTGAATGAGAGAGCGTTTAAACACCTAGTAAAGTTTTCCTTACAGTAAACACCTCATGGTTCCAAGATCACTCCCACACGGCCTCAAAATCAAAGCCGACGGTGTTAATATCACAAGTTTTGCCCCAATTTAACGCCGTCGCTTTGTTACAAAAGCATTTCGAAGTGATTTCCCATGTGGTCTGTGACCAAAGCCTCTGTTTTTAAAGGCCCATACGGGGTTTGAACTTCGATCATGGCAATTGCATGAGCGGTTGTTTGCTCTTTAAGAGCGTTTGAACAATGGGTGTATTCACCCGTGAATTGATCAGGACGTACAAGTTTCCTATCAATGACGTCGTGAGTAGACCCTGTGTCCCTCAACACCAAACATTTATTTCCATTTACTGACCACTCATGGATATGTTTGGACAGAACGATTTCGGGAGGATTGTTGCTTACGAAATTACACTTAGCTGCTGCGGCTGCGTCAGCTTGTTCTTAGGCAATACGTAGTTTACACTCTAGACATCTATGGCCGGGCCGTTTACAAAAAAAGCACATGCCATCGTTAACCCTTGGCCCACGTGGCCTGTCAAACTCACAGTTAGAAGAGCCGTAGTTGTTGCTGGCCGAATCCCCACTAGTGGAGTCTGGTAAGGGCGCTGCAGTACCAGCCGGTTTAGCTGCAGTCTGATAACTCCTGTTACCACCCCGGTTGTTAGAAGATGCTTTAGAAGCATTACTAGAATGCTGGACACTAGGTTGTGTCTTGTTTGTTTTCAACGAAACGTCAACTGCAATATGTTTATTGCTAGTTGTAAACTCGTCACAGAGTTTTTCTGCTTCGGCCAAAGTGCCGGTTTTGATTTGGTCGGGAAGCCATTTGCGTAAAGCAATTGGGCAGCCTTTCGTGAACTGTTCTAGTAAAATTAAATTCACTAGTTGGTCATAGCTTTTATTAACTTTAGCTAGTGCGACCCAACGGGAAAACAAGGTTTCCAGTTCAAATGCATAATCGTGAAATAATTGTTCAGGCAATTTTTCTAGGGAACGAAACTGGGTTTGCACCGACCCTTTAGTTTGTACAAACCTGTCAAGAAGTTTAGTCTTAACAATTTCATAATCGTGCATGTCAGCATCTTGGAGTTGATCACACACCTTGATTAACACTTCTCCTAATAGGGGTTGTAAGCCTACCACCCATTCCTCTTTGGGAATCTTTTGAGCTAACATCGTCCTTTTAAAAATTTTCAAAAAACTGTTAATCTCCGAGTTGGGCGTCCATTTGTTCACTTAACGCACAACATCGGCAATTTTGCCTGGTTTGCTTACTGGATCTCGTTGAGAGTTCGGGGTTACTGTACCACTGGATGGGCCAGAACCAGCAGAATTTAGCCTAGCTAATTCGACCTGCTTATCGAGCTTTTGTAGCTCTTGAGCGCTAGAGCGTTCTCTAATTTGCGCTTCACGGTCACGTATTTGTACCTCTTGGTCAACTAATGCAAGTTCGTGGGCCCTGCGTTTATCCGCATCGGCAACTTTTAAAGCTTCTAACTTTAATTCTTCGGCTTTTAAAAACAACTCATTTTCTTTAAGAGCTATTTCTTTTTTAGCTTGAATGGCTAAATCTCTCCTGTCCATGGCACTTTCTAACGTGTCAGCAAGTTCAGTTAAAGAAACTTTGTTATCGTCAACTGCATCACGTAAACTTTTAAGTGATATTTGTTTAGAGTCATTTACATTGACATTGACATTGAAAAACACCAGCAGGAAGCTTGTTGCTTTTGATGCTGGGAGGAAATGGGTAGGGTTCACCAGTTCTTGTACACAAACTGAGGGGTGATGGTCGGTAAGAAGGTATCTAATTTGGTTTTGAAGAGATTGGTATTTGATGCGGTGACAATGTTCCTAGGCAGACGGTTCCAGGTGCTGCAAATCCGGAGAGGAAGAGAGAGTTCACGGTTTTTGGAAGTGCAGCAACGTTGAAAGATCTTGAGTCCGTTGTTTCTAGTGTGTGGGTTGTTATTGAGGACAAAAAGGGGTTTATTTGTGTTTGAGGGAGAGTGCTGGTGGTTGTAGGTAAAGATGAGATCGCCTCGGATTCTGCGGTATTCGAGGGTGGGGAGTCGGAGAGCTTTCAGGCGTTCAGTGTAGGAGAGGTGGCGGATGGAATGGACTTGTTGTGTGGCTCTTCTCTGGAGTCTCTCGAGTTTGTCGCGGTCGGATTCAAATCTGATCCACCAAGCAGAATTAGCGTACTCAAGGATGCTGCGAACAAGGGAGCGGTAGAGAAAAAATAATGTATGTTCATCAAGAACAGAGAAGGAGTTCCTGATGATAGCAAGCATCCGATAGCCTCGTCTGGTAATGAGGTCAATGTGTTGAGAGAAGGTGAGTTTTTGATCGATGAGCACACCAAGGTCTTTCTGGAAGTCTGCATGTTTAATTGGGGGTCCATCATCTTGTAGGGTATACTGGTGTAAGGTGGCGGGATGGCCGAAGCTAAGGACAGCACACTTTGTTTCGTTGAGGTCCATGTTCATTGCCTGGACCCATTGAGTGAGTTTATGGATGTTGGATTGAAAAGCAGTGGGGTCATCAGGGGAGATGACTGGGGCAACAAGCTTGGTGTCGTCCAAGAAGATGCAGCTATTACATGTAAGGCAGTCAGGTAGGTCATTAATGAAGATAATGAAGAGGAGGCCGGCAAGGACACTTCCCTGTGGGGCTCCACTGGTAACACTGCCGATGTTAGAAGGGTGACCGTTGATGACAGTGCGTTGAGTTCTGTTTGTGAGGAAAGCAATAAGCCACTTTAGGAGGTGGCCAGAGATGCCTACGGTGGTTAGCTTGGTGATAAGGATGTCATGGGGTATGGTGTTGAAGGCCTTAGCGAGGTCAAAGTAAGCGGCATTTACCTGTGATCCACCTTCGGTCCATTCAGTGACAAGGTCAAGAAAGGAAATGAGGTTGTGGGTAGTGGATTTGCCGTGAAGGCCACCGTACTGACTAGGGGTAAAGAAGTCGTTATGGTTGAGGAAGGTAATGATTTGTTTGGCGACTATTTTTCCATGCATTTGCAGAGGATACAGGTGAGACTAATTGGTCTGTAGTTATCCGAGTTACTACGATCCCCAGCTTTATGTATTGGGGTGACGTTAGCAGTGAGCCAGATATGAGGAAGGGTTGATTCAATGAACGATTTCTGGAAAATCATGGTAACACTCTCAGTAATGACATTTGCCAGTTCCTTCAAAATCTTTGGGTGTAGTCCATCAGGTCCGGGAGAGGAGTGTTCTTTTATGGTGGAAAGAAGATGTCTGACTTCTTCAATAGGGCAGGACACGTTTGAGAAGACGTTACCGGTGAGATTGCTGTTACAAATGCTAACGGAGGGAAGCTTGTTTGTTTTAAAGACAGAGCAGAAGTGAGAGTTAAGAGCGTCGGATTTTAAAGCAGGATCGTTAACAGGTCCATTTTGTCCGTTTATGGTGCCAATCGATGATGAAGATTTTTTGTTGCGACCAATGTAAGCCCACAGTTTTTTAGGGCATGTTTTAGATGAGGATGCGATTTCCTTTTCGTAGGAGAGGCGTGCAGTACGGATTTCAGTGGTTAGTTCATTCTCAAAATAGTTTGGTGAAAAATTTCCCACGCATCCTCGGTGTTCATTGGTACAATACGTTCAGCAAGGTTTGTAGCTTTGATGAAGTTCCGCATGAGAGTGTAGTTTGCCTTGAAGAAGTTGCGCTTGGTGATGTTGGGCGGGTCGGGTGTAGAGGTGGAGAGTGGTAGTAGAAGGGTGCTGTGGTCACTTAGGCCGAGTGGGTCGCTATGTGAGATATTGGAGATCAGGTTTGATGTGCTTCTAATTAAGACGAGGTCGAGGATGTTGGATTTTTGTCCTTGCTGAAAGCGAGTTGGGCGTTCAACAAGTTGCACAAGACCACGGCTAACAAAGGCGTCTAGGAAAAGTCGTTCGGTAATGCATGTGGAAGTTCCAGCTCCGTCTATCCAGGTGCACTGGGGCATGTTAAAATCGCCAAGAATTATGATTTCATGGGATGTGGTGTCACACAATGATTTAATAAAGTGTACGATGTAGTCATTATTAGTTGGGGAGCTTGCGGGGGATTTGTATACTGCGGCTACAGTAATTTTGTGCTGCCCGGCGATGATAAGTGTGAGGGTTTCATTTGCTGGGATGGTATCGTTGCTAGCTACAACATCGATGTCGTTTCGGATGAAGCCGATGATTCCTCTTCCCTGTGTTTGGAGGGAGTTGTGCATATTGGTGTAGTTAGGGAAATGGATGGCTTCGATGGTTAGATGGTTGTTGTAAAATTTTGATTTAGCCTCAGTTATTATTACAACCGCAGGGTTACAGTTTGTAATAAGCGCTTCAAGCTCTGCCTGTTTATTGGCGAGCGAGTTTGCATTTGTATAAAGGATATTGATGGACGATGGGCAAGGAGAGGGCTTGTGGTAATGTTGAGGTGAGAAGGTGTGGGGAGGGGTGAGGGGAGCAGGGTCAGACGGAGGAGAGGGGATGCAGGGGGAAATGGGGGTATGGGTAAGGCAGTGGTCAGGTAGTAGTCAATCAGAAGGCACAGCGGGAAGGGGTAGGGATGAGGGGGAGGAGGCATGACGTGTGCGAGTACCTGCTTGATTTGTGGCTGGCGTTGGAGAAGGATTCATACAGCTGGTGATCGGGTGGTTAGTGTGCGATGTCGTGGTTATGGATGTGCTACTGAAGGCGTTTGTGGAGGAGGAGATGATGTTCTCAGGCCGAGGGATGCTGCGATACACAGTAAGGAGGGCACCAGCTGGTCAGTTTTTGGTAGCGGCTGCTAAGTCTTCAACCTTTTTATCGACTTCGACACAGAAAGAAGAGTAGTGTGGGAGTTTTGTTTTCAACTTGTGGACATTGGCTTGTAGTTTGGCTGTGTTTTTTAGCAGTAAGACAAGTTCGTTAGGTGTGGTGTCTGGGTGGAGGCGTGAGACAAATATTCGTCCTTTGTGGTCGGTAGGTTTAGGGTTTAGATTATGGTGGTAATGGACAGTGCGTATTTGTGAGTTTTGGTCACTGCCTATTTTGAAGGGTTGGGCTCTGTTTTTGTTGACAGTGGAGTTTTCTGAGTCATGAGCTGATTCGTTATTATTTTGAAATTGTTTCCTATGTCTGTTCCATCCTAGTCGGCTGCGTTGGTAGCGGAACGCATTTGCATTCTGGTTTTGTACTTCTACACGATCTTCGTTTTCGTAATCACGTTTTGAGTTGTAATGGGGAGTTTCGGTTTCAGTTTCGATTTGTTGTTGCTTGGAATTTACATTAGTAATCGAGTTGTTGTGAAACAAATTTGGATTTTTGTTTGTTTTCTGAGCATATGTGTAAGAGTGAAGCTTACTTGTGTCGGGGTTCTGCTCATCTGAAATGATGGCTGGTACGGTATTGGTGGTAGCACTTTGGTCGGAAGTGGCGATTTTCTGCCGAGCGTCGACTTCCGTTTCCACTTCCGGGTTGGTGTCGAACATCGCTTCCGGGAGTGGGGCAAGATGGATGTCTTGGTCCCTTGGGATTACTCCGTTGAGGTTCGAGGTTAAGAAGTGTTTTAACTCGCTGAACTCCTTGACAATAAAGTTCTGTGAGTCTATACATCGGTGGATGGAATTTCGTAATTCACCAATTTCGGTGTTTTGGGCCTTGGTGGAGGGATTAGGTTTGGTGTAGGCTTGGCGTGTGGGGAAGTGAAGACACTCCGAGACAAACACGTGCGATTCCCTGGGGAACTGGTTCTGCTGTAGTATATGGAGGATATCTTTAATGTGATTAGGTTGCGTTTCTCACCTTGTCGGTTTATCATCCGCTTGTCTGGGCTGCACATGTATACGATCTTTTTTGCTTCGTTGATTTCATTCTCCGTGTAGTATGATGCACGTTCTTGGGATACGCAGTCTGGAGTAATGTCCGCTGCTAATGGTAGGTTGTTTACCAAGTAACATAGGAGGTCGGAAATGATGATTTTTTTCGTGGTTTGGTTGTTCACTGGTGTGTCCGTGGCACTTCGGATAACTTCACAAATATCATGATGATTCATGTGGTCTGGAAAGTCATCGGATATCGAGTAGTTGGGATTTTCTCGGGGAGGTAAGGAAGGGCCTGACATGACTGTACTAGGGTAGCGTTCAGGTAAACCTAAACCTGCTAAACCTAAGTCCAAACATGCTTTCTTAAGCTCCTTGTTTTTAAGACCTTCTACAATTTCGTCGAAAGTAGCCATTTCGGGAAATTTTGAACTTTACGTTAAAAAATACAGCTTGTATAAATGAAATACGGAATTAAATTGCAGCCGCAAATTAATTTTAACTTTAAGTTAAGACTGAGCACGAATTTAACCGCTTCTCATCTTAATCCAGTAAGCTTTAGCAATGGAAAACACTTTTTCAACGACCCCTAGCTTTGGTGTATAAATAATTAAAATACATAAATGTTTCTAACTATAACACTAGGCTTGGCAGGCCAAAGCATATCCTATGCACACTTACCCAGAAAACACAATCACTGTGCGGTCAGTCTATCCACGTCAGGCCAGTCGTCCCACCATCGATCGACGATACTGATTCCACGGGCGTTGTACTAGAACGTCTCTGGATCTCACTCACTGCGGCGATGGTTGCTTATCCATGGGCAGTCGTCTGTGCAGGAGCTCCTTTGTCCGTTGCTGGCTGGCTTCTCCTCACAGGGTTGCAGGTTTTGATGCTCGTATCTCGGCTGGGCAGGCGTCCACTCGGTGAAGCTGCGTCTCCAGTCGTCTGGCTCCAGGAACGGAGTTGTTACTGAGGCTGGGGGGGTATAAGTTAAGGTATAAATCATTGATTGATTTATAACGGCAATGCAGGCGTCTTTTTCGGGTGACTATTTTGACGGCGTCACGGACATCTTTTTCTTGCAACTTACATCCAAGTTGCGGTTTGACAGATTGAAGAGTTGTTCAACTGTAGTAGCATGGCAGGGGGAAAACGCTTCACGGAACAGCACCTGTTCATCCCACCGCTGCCACCAAGTTGTAGCGGCCGAAGCTACGACTACTGAGATGCTTGTAGCCTCGCCGACATCAAGATGGTTTTGACCTTTAACTTCTAGTTGTGGTGGCGGTCTTTACTTTTACGGAAAACAGCACACGTATGCTACTGGCCCAGCATGGGTAACAGAGAGTCATTTGTCCTAACTGTAGGCTAACTAGACAACTTTAAAGGGGGGTATTCGTTGCCACCAGGTGGGTGTTTCTAAATGCAGCTCTAAGTTTAAATATTAAGTGATTTTCTTAAGTATTATAACTTCTACATTTAGTCTAACTAGCAGAAAAACAGGCATTTTACAAGCTCTTTGGTTTATTAAAATGCAGATAAATATAAACAATTACATTTAAAATCGACTAGTGTCAAGACAAGAAAAGCTTTTAAATTAAAGCACGGCGATTTTTACAACAGGAAAAATCAACAAGAATTTACAATAAATTCAGCTCAAACTTCACATTACAAGATGAGTAAAATACAATTTCGATTAGAAAATGTTTGTGGGACCTCGGGAATCCGTTATTACATGCAAACCGCGGGAATTACATGGAATAAATCGATTTAGTGTAAACCGCGGGAATTACACAAAAATAGTCCAAGACTATGTTTTCTAAGTCCGACCTAGAATCAAATCTTCAAATCTGTTTGATCCTTAATATTTGGGAGTCCACCATTGAAGTCTCGGCTTCAACAAATATGTCATCGCTTGCAGATTTAGTGTTTAGATTAAGTTCATAATAAAAAACACGGAAAGAAAGCTGGTTTTTAGAAATGGACCGTGAACCCAGACGTTATGGCGGTGGGGGGCCAAGAATGCCGACTATGGCGTCACCTCCATAATTCCCTCAAAGTTAAGGTTAGGTTAATTTAAAACTAAAATTTCGAATGGGGTTTCCAAAATTAAATTTTCTAAACTAACACTAGTCTAATACGAACCAACTACCTTTGCCCGGCATGGTAACATTCGGACGGGACATCTCCTATACCGACTGGCGTAGTCACCTCTGGCTTTGAGATCTGATGAGCGTGTGCTAACAAGTGAGGGCTTTTTATGCTAGTGACCGGAAGTTCGCGCGGACGGGCAGAAGAGCTACGGGGGTCTGGTTGGTGGAGGGCTTGGAGAACAATAGAAAAATCGGCAGAGCAAAGGTTTTTTGCTTGGCGCCGTTTGAAGGAACAACTATGGAACTGCGTGATAGAGAGAGACCAATTTAGTTATACTCATTGTTTGGAACGTGAAAAAGGCCTTTAATTATTATTGATTGTTTTCTTATTGAACAACGATGTTATGCATCGCGACTATTGAAGGAAAGATCTCAATAAATTCGGTTATTAACATTGGGAAGCCAGGTTTTACTTTGGGAAATCGAAAGCCAAGTCGGTTTTGTTAGGAACAACTAAGTAAAAATAGAAAAGACGTGTCCGGGAAAATTCGTAAGATAAGATGTTGCCTAAGCTCCAGTAGTGGTGAAGGCAAAAGATTACATTAAAAGATTATTATAAAATAAAAGTTTAAAGTTACCAGCAGATGCTAAAACGCATTTTAAATAGTTTAAACATTATTTGCAGCCGCAAAATTGGGTTTTAGATGTCGGACATTTCTCAAGTGCATCTTAGATCGTCACCTTAAATCTACTTAAGAAATACCAAAACAAAGTGTCTGTACAATTAAATATGAGGTTAAGTACCTTCGTAGAGGAAGCCCCTCCTAATAAACACTAAGCTAATGTTTTCGGCTTTATGCCTAAGTGAAAAATAAAAGGTAAATACAATTTTTACAAGTGGCAAAAATGGCGTCTCGTGCGCTACAGAAATTACGGCATCGGTTTCGTGCGTTTTTTAAATGGATGCTGTGGAAGTTCCAGAAAGAATTTTCGTGTTCTGTTTCCGGGGGAATACAGATAAAGTTCGTGACTATTAAGAGCTTTTCAGATGAGACGGATCGGACCATATTCTTGGAGTTACAGGTGGTTGAAGTTGGGGTTTTTCACGGCCGAGGCGCCGAGAAAAAAAAAGCGTTCGTTGCCGTAAACGAAGTTTCCCTCAGGTTGTTGTTAGTTTGAGTTGCGGTATCCTCTCAAATCGGGTGAAGAACTCTGGCCTTCTTTACAATACCTAATATAGTAGTTTTAATTTAGAGGCCTATTCACATTGCGAGTTCAAAACTCAGTTCATAAGGCCTCTCAGTTCACAAAAGTCGACAATTCCCTTTGCTCTCCTTACTGCTAATATTCCTCTCCAATCCACAGTCAGTATTCAATTTCCCCACCACTCAGAGCTCCAAGCTACCCTGCCCGTCCGCGCTGTCATGCCTACTTCCGGTAGTGACAGCCTGGCCGGCCAGAGTCAGTTTCTCCTCCTCAAGAGGTCTCTCTAACCCCCCCCCCCCAATCGCTCTCCTACAGGCCCGCGGTTTCCCTCTACCCGAGCAGCCAGGGAGCTGGTATAAAACTCAGCAGAGGAGGGAAATCTTCAGCATTGCTCACTGATCTCAAAGGCTAGAGGTTGCTACGCCGGTCGAAGTGGAGACGTCCCCCAGGGTCCGCAGGTTGCCATGCCGGGCAAGGTAGCAGTTCCTTGGTTATTAGTTTAATTTATTTGAAAGTATTCTTTTGGACATTATTTCTAAATTTATAGTTCATAAATCTAAACTTAACTTCTAACTTTGAGAATGATTATGGACAGTTAACCGCCATCGGCATTGTAAACGCGGTCTCGTATCAGACGCTCGTGGTGAGGACACCTCAACACCACCGAAGAAAAAACCTGAGGGCAGAATTCTTCCACACCAGAAGACCAATCGTCTGTATGGCGATTTCACATTAAAATGTAAATAATGTATATTTTTTTAGGCATAAAGCCAAAGCACTTTTCAGCTTAGTTGTGTTTTAGATGTTGCCAACACACGATATTTTTTATTTGTAACAGGTGACGACTTTGCTTATTTATGAATAATGTCCGATGTTCAAACCAGTTTAAAATCTAACCTAAACTGCACTTAGCCCTTTAAAAAACTAGCTGGAACATTTTAATCTTTTGATTTGTGCACTTATTGCATTTTGGTAAATTTAACTTCTTGCCATGAACCCTACCGGAGCTCCAATGTTTATGTTTGTCTATTTCTATGGACCCAGTGTATGATTTTATGTTTATTTTTTATAGCATCTCCATCCAAACTCCGACCGTAGTGAACCTCTAAAAACGTAAACAAACTAGCTTTCCTTCGTTGAAAACATGCCTTGTATATAGCAATCCGTTTCCCAAAGTCAAATGTTTATTCTGTGCAAAACACTTCGTTCCCCCCCCCCCTCCTTCAATAGTTGCGATGCCTAACGTCGTAGTTTATTTTAATAGGCCTAAAAATCACGTTGTTATGAGTTGAAAACTCACTTGCACATTCAAAGCCAGGCCTCTAAGTTTCCAAGTCGGCAATTCCCTTTGTCAATTCGAATCCAGCCAACCAAAACACTGCTTCAATTCCGTCAGCCAGTCAGAGCGCTCAAGCTACCCCGGTCGTCCGCGCTGTCATGGCCGACTTCCGGTAATGACAGCGCGGCCGATTTTGGTCTGTCTCTCCTCCTCCAAGCGTCCACCTCTTCCCCACTCACCCCCTCCGTCGCTCTCCTACAGGTCCGCGCTAACCCTCTACCTGCCTGCCAAGCAGAAGGCATAAAAACCCAGACGCAGTAGAGTATAGTTAGCATAGCACAGCTCAAGGATTCTCAAAGCTAGAGGTCGTTACGCCGGTCGGGAGTGGAGATGCCGCGGTCCGATTGTTGCCATGCCGGGCAAAGGTAGTGGTTCGTATCGTACTTAGTTTAGCTTTAAAAGTTTAATTTTTGGACTTACATTCAAAATTTATAGTTTAAACTTAACTTAACCTCGTAGCTTTAGAAAGTAAATTTATGGAGCGTCAAGCCAAACGGCATTTCGGACGTTGGCGGCCATAATTTAAGGGTTCACGGTCCCTTACTAAAAACCAGCTTTTTCATGTTTTTTTTAAACGCAGTTTAAATTAAACAAAGGACGGTTTGATCTTCGTGGGGTTTCCATTGATTAAAAGCTCGGATCCACTTTATAGGTAGCCGCGGCTCTATAATTTAAGGAGTTGACTTATCAACAGCAACTCTGGGAGGTTTAATGCTTTGCAGTATACACTTAGAAAAATAACTGTAAAACAGGTCTACTATTACTAGACAGCCGAGGCTGTTCGTAATTTAGAGGGCTCTTTTGCGAAATCCCTTTGTGCCTAAGAAAATCACTTTTTCTATTTGAAAATGTTTTAACTGAACCTCGTGTTGGTTCTAGTGTTGAATTTTATTGTAAATTCCCCGTGTTATTTATAAACCAATCCAGTTGTAAATTTGCCAAATGTAAATGTAAAGTTCGTTTTGATTTTTAACATGTTTGTTCAAAAATAAAACCAGGAGTTTAAAACCCAGTTGGTTTACTCGTCAGTCGTTCGCTATTAGTAAGAAATTAAGACAATTCTCTTAAACTTAGCTTAGCTAGCCTAATTTTCCCACCTTGGTGGCAGCGTTACCGCTTATTATTACAGTTAGCCTACAATATTAGGACATGTGTAGCTCCATTCCCTACGCCGGGACTGTAGCTGTTGTGCTTGTTTGAAACAAAAAGTACCCCAAAGTAATAGTAAGAAGATCAAGTTACACCAGGCGAGCGGCGATGCTACAAGCACCTACTCCGTCGTAGCATCCGCCGTTACAGCATTTCTGGCCTAGAACGTCCATAACTTAAGGGTTTAAGGTCCCCTTACTAAAAACTGACTTTCATTTCTTATTTATGTTGAACACAGGTTTTTCTAAATAATCAAAATGGTTTAATCGTAGAGCTTAGACGTCTTTTAGGTTGTGTACCAGGTTAACCATTGAGGTAGTTTGATCTCTAGCAGTGGCTTCAGAAACATAACTTGTGACCATTTTACTAATGTAAGGTGAGAGAGTCCGGTGACTCAAAACAACTTTTTCTAATCGAAATTTGTGTAGTGTATGAATTTTTAACTTGTGCAAATCCGATTTTACTGTAAATCGTCGTGTGCTTTAATTTAAAAGCTTTCAAAGAATATTTTTGTAACGTATAGTGTTCAAATGTAGTGTAAAAAGTTAACATTTCTTATTAAAAAACCAAGCGTTGTTTTAAACGACAGTCTGACTTCGTGTAGATTTAATTGTATGAGTAAATAACTAAAACCCATTTTTATTTAACTCCAATCCTGCAATTAAACAGCCATCGTGGTGGCAGTGAACTATTAGATAGTTAGTACTTGAAACTTGGATAGGACATGGGCGCTCCCCTCCTAACCGGGCAGTAGACACGTCAGTGCTGTAAAACTCCGCAAAAGTAAAAACAGACACCCTGAGTATTAACTAAGAAAATCGCCAGTACACCAGATGTCGGTGCTCACCTGAAAGGGACCTAAAGCGACAGGTAGCGCAGCTACAGATGCATCCACATATGCATTCAATTCAGATCCTGTGACACTTGAAAGAGCAATAGCATAATGTTTCATACCGACTAAGTATCGCAAAATGTTCAACAATAAGCGAATATGAATGGGCATGAATGCATTGTTATATTGGGACAATATTATAACACTCAACAGAATATCGGGCCTTGTTCTGGAAGCTACATAGAATAGACTTCCCACTAGTGATCTGTACGGAAAGTTTACACTACCGTAGTCTCATCATTTTCGTCTCGCTTCTTTTGAACACAAGTACCAACTGGTACTGGTCCATGTACTTTACAAGTTTTGAAATTGAAAGACTTTTGAAATTTTGAAATGTAAGACTGTTGACGGATTAATGTCTTGCCATCAACTTTTAGGTATTTAACACCTAATAGGTTTTTTACTTCTCCTAAAGACGCGAGTTCGAATTTGGATTTAAGCAACGTTACTATATTTGCTCTAATGGTTTCATTTCTGGCAAACAAAAGCAAATCATCCACATAAAATAAGAAAACTGCATCTAAACCAAAATGATAAACACAGTTAAGTCCCATGCCAAGAATTTAGAAAATCATTTTATCACTAATGTCTTTTCAAGATCTTCCCACCATAGTCTCCCACTTTGGTGAAGACCATATACGGCTTTTTGCAATAGCCACACCTTACCATGGTTAAACACAGTTTTGAATCCTTTATGGATTTCCATGAAAGTTTTGCAATCTAATGTACCGTAAAAGTAAGCACACTTAATGTCCAAATGAATATTTGTCCACTTCATAAAGGATACCAATAATACATAAAAGAATCTAACCAAAACAAAGTTTACAACTGGCCTGAATACTTCATCAAAATCAACACCACTTGCTTGACGAAACCCCTGAGCTACTAGTCGGGAGCGGAAACGTTTAACGCTTCCGTTGGTTTTTTGTTTGACTTTGTAAATCCACTTACATCCCAGTACCTTCATATCATTAGTTACATTAACCTCTTTGAATACAACTCTTTTCTTAAAAGACGCAATTTCTTCTTCCATGGACTTTTTCCATTCACACTTTTGGGGAGCGGAAATGGCTTCCTCATAGTTACTTGGCTCAACCATACATATGTATGCCTCAGCATCACTGAAATCAACAGGACTATCGCTTTCACTAATGGATACAATTTCGGGATCAGGTGTTTGTCTACCCTTAAAATCGAACACTGGTTCAAACTGACATCCCCGTTCTACACAATACTTTTTGATATCATTAACACTGTGGAATGTAATTCCATCTGGGGTGTGATAGTACACATCTATCCTACCTACCCTTTGCCCCGTCTTACGGACTACTTCTTCCCTTCTCCAATTCTTATAATCTAAAGGAGCCAATCTGGGGGGGGGGGGGGGCGCAGAGCCCACACTATTACTACGGATGATTGGTTGTGGAGGAACTTCAATGGTTACTGGGCCCTCAGCCTTATCATCTGCTTCTGATTTTAAATCTACACTAGAATTACCATCCGATTCTGACTGTACCAGAACTAATTCCCCTTTCATAGTTAAACTTGGCTGCCCTTTCACTGGGTTTAAGCACACTCTTAGGCCTATACTGCAAGGACCTTTTCTCTCTTCCCCATAACTTATCGTCTACTTTTACATGTTTACTTTAATCATGTTAGTTTGGGGATTCCACACTCCATACCCTACCGCATCAATTGCATAGCCAATGAATACCCCCTCCCATGCTTTAACGTCGAGTGTATCCCTTCCCGGCTTGTTAAAGTGTACATAACACATTGCATCAGATCTTCGTAAATGTCTGACTGATACACCTCGATCAAACAATAATGTATAAGGGACCTTAAAGCCTAATTTTGAGTGAGGGTACCTATTCTTTAGGTAGGTGAATGTACATATGAATTCTGCCTAAAGATTGCGTGGCAGAGAAGTCTCCTGAAGTATTGCACGTACCCCTTCTACCAACGTGGGGTTAAGTCCCTCCGCGATTCCATTCATAGCTGGTGAGTAGGCATTGGTACGCTGGTATCTTATACCCAACTTACGTAGATAATCACAAAATTCACCTGAACAAAACTCCATGCCACAGTCCGTGCGGACGCTTACAATTTTGAGATTGAATTGTCTTTCACTTCTTGCACGAAAGTCAACCAAAGCTTTAAATGTTGCTTTTCTTAGCGATCGGAAACACCCATGCATAACGAGTATAATCATCAATTATGGTAAGCACATATCTACAATTACCCAAGGATACCGTGCGACTAGGTCCCCAAACATCCATGTGAAGTAGCTTGAAGGGCTTCTTACTCTGTATTGCATCAATACCCTTAAAACTGGCCCTAGTCGGTTTGGTTACCTTGAATACCTCACACTGAGGAGATTTAGGCTTCATTCCCACAAGTATTCTATGTACAACCTTGGAGTTTTGTAAATTTATTAGGCCCAAATGATGTCGGTCCTGAATTTAACGCACAATTTCAGAATACAGGAATCTCACCAGATTCTTGCGAATTTTCAACAGACAGTATTCGTCAGTCTTCGTCAGGCACTAAGAGAATTTGTAGAGGTTGTAACTACATCGTTTTGGAGATCGCGATTCGAAACCGGCGCTCAGCATGGCCCATTGCGTGCGTCGGGCCTACTGGAGGCTTCTGGCTCATTGGATGCGATGGGCCTACTACATGCAGCAGGTCCTCTCTCCCATCGGCTTGAGAGTCTCGCTGAAAAATCTTTTCTTAGTAGAAAGCTGATTCCCGGATTAGAAGCACCCTGTGTATTCATTAGAGTAGCTCTTAAATGATCGTCGTCATTTAAGAGGACTAGAGTCCCTGGCCATTCAGCACCATGTAAAAAATGGAGCTACTCTAATGAATACACAGGGTGCTTCTAATCCGGGAATCAGCTTTCTACTAAGAAAAGATTTTTCAGCGAGACTCTCAAGCCGATGGGAGAGAGGACCTGCTGCATGTAGTAGGCCCATCGCATCCAGTAGGCCCGACGCACGCAGTGGGCCACGCCGAGCGCTGGTTTCGAATCACGATCTCCAAAACGATGTAGTTACAACCTCTACAAATTCTCTTAGTGCCTGACGAAGACGGACAAATACTGTCTGTTGAAAATTAGCAAGAATCTGGTTGAGATTCCTGTATTCTGAAATTGTGCCTTAAATTCAGGACTGACATTTTTTCGATATGAGCTTTCAGAGTAAAAACCGCTACGGTATTTTTAAAGCCCAAATTATGCTGATGACCAAACCTCGAGTGCCATGTTTCCACTGAAACAGACTTATTGGATTTAACTTTATCATCTACACTCAGTGGCGTAACAAAGTGACTCTGGGCCCATAGGCAAAATTTATGGTTGGGCCCTCCCCCATTTATTTCCTCCCCACCCCAAAAAAAAAACATGTATACGTACTGTACATTGTTTGGTTTACGGTAGTCCGAACAACCAACAAGTTTTCAGTCCCAAAAAAACTGCTTCGTAATGCAAACAAACGATAACGTTTGAAAAAATTTAGAAAAAAATGTGTCTGTGTGGTATTTTTTAGCCTACTCAACTGTCGAAATATTATAAGCTTTACTTAGTAGCTACATTATTACACTTATTGAATGGGAACATGGACTTGCTTATAACATTGCACTTTGCACATGAAAGTTCCCTACCGTAGTTCGTTCATTACTTCAGGCTCTTAAGGCGATACTTTCGGCATGCTTTTCTCAATGCAAAAATCTTAATGATGTTGTACATGTCCACATTTCGATGCCTGGCGGGCCCCCTGCGTTGCAGGGGCCCGTAAGCAATGCTTACCTAGCCTACCTGTACGTTACGCCACTGTCTACACTCATCTTATCGACTTCACTACTTCGTTTTAAGTCCCCCTTTTGATTCTTCTTATTTAAGCTAAAGGAACTCTTACTCGAGTCGGAGGTACAAGCTACAGCTCCATTCACATGTTTTGGTTTGACCTTATGAGACACAACATTGCATATGCGATACAACTTGTTTGCCATTCGCTTGCCATATAGTAGGCATTCATTTGCATTGTGTAAATACACACTCATATGTCCCTGAAAAATGTCAACAAAGAGACTCATCGGTAAAGAGACTCATCGATGCAACCAACACTTACGAGATTTTTGCAAAAGGTTGGAATATACTAAATATTTTGTAAGTCAATAGTACATGTAACATCACCGACTTTTACTTGAATGGTCACTTGACCGACACCAACAATTTTTGACGCGCCTTTACCAAGGCAAACTTGCTTGTCTTGCACAGTTGCAAGTGTAGTAAACCAATCTCTATTTGTACATATGTGGTGTGTGGTGCCAGAATCCAGGTACCAATTGGGGTCACCCTGTGTTACATTTCCAAGAATCTGCGCACTGGGGATGAAATCTGCATCTTCCACACACACTGCTGAAGAATTGATCTGCTCGTCTATACCAACATAGAAACTGCCGGCCCGGTCGTTAGTGCTGGATGGACCCTCTCTATTTCTTCCCCTACCTCTACCACGTCAAGGGTTGCCTCTACTGCTATTTGGGGTTTTCTCGTTTGCTTGAGATGCTAGATGAGGGCAGGCCCTAACCACATGGGATTTTTCACCACAATTGAAGCACGCACGAGTAGAATTTCCACCTTGACGAAATTGTAAGCATAGGCCTACTTGTTGTTCACGAGATGGCGCACGTTTATATACTTTTGAAACATAGCGAATGCTTTCGCGAACTTGGGATCATCTGAAGCCATCACATTTGATGCAGTTGTAGTAGGCTGCTTCATTTTTAATCCAGAGTATTCTGCTAGAAGTTGCTCCTAAAACCTTTGAAGGAATGAAATCTGGATCTTTCCAGTGATAGATCTGTTGGACAGTGTACTCATACTCTTCGGGCAATTTTCCTAAATATTGGAATGCTATTTCTGTATCTGTAAGTGGTGCCTTAATATCAGCTAATTCCGCTGCTTCTTTGAACTCTAGCCAAAAATGCCATGGGCTCCTTCTGTTCTAATTGTAAAGCAACGAATTCACTTCTTAGCTAGCCTCACGAGCCCTAGACACTAGCTCAAAAATAACTGAGTTTTTCCCACGCTTCATGTGCATCAGACAAGTTTCCTATGACAACCTACATTCCTGTTTCAACATTAAGGCATATTATTGCCATGGCCCTACTCTTGCGATGATTGTATCTATCCTTCTCCTTTTCTGAGGCTGAAGCAGATAATGCCGGTTCAGTTTGGTCCACAAACGACCATAACCCCTTTTCTTGGAGTAGAAAACGACAATTGTTTTTCCAAGATTCATAATTGTTCACAGTTTATTTGGAAATAGCAATTGACCCCCCCCCCTCCCCGTCACTCGTCATATTTGCGAACGAAATTACGCTAAACAAGACACACCACAGAGCTGCCTTCATTTGTCTTAATGTCCAAGTCCCACAAATAAATAATTATAAATATATTAAGTGCTAATATATTACACAAATATATAACTTTGGTATGACTAGTGAGTGCAATGGAATATTTCCTGCATTTGTCGAAATGCATTTGAGCTCTGCGAGTATCAATCGACTAACCAACCCTGCCGATGTCGTTATAATGGGGGTTGTCAAAATCCACGTGGTTTCTTGTCACTCGTTTAATTTAATTTTCACGTTTGGTTTTGCTATGAACAAAATATGAAGCATAATGAGTTCTATTTAAAGCACTGTTTACAAAATAGTTTAATGCTGAGAGCACAATCGCCAGCGCTATAAGTGAAAGACTAGCGTTCGTTACGATAAGCCTAACCAGTTCGTTATAACGGGGGTTTTCGCTACTACGAAAAACTTAACAAAACTTGTCCTTCGTTAAATGGTCCCACCAAAATGTTAGGTTACCATACTGTAATTCTGGAAGACAACTCCTTGGAATGAACGACCACATTGTCGACAAAATAATATGCACGTCGCACAAATGTCCATGTCACAAAACCACGCACGTCTGCTACCACTATAGGAAATGTCCGCGTTACTCTAGCGAATTCCTAGTCCTACAAATTACCGTGCAAAAGAAATTCCAGAAGAAATAAAGTTCAACTGTTTATTTTACAGTGACATTTCAATGTAAAGTTCAAGTTTAAATTTACAATACTGGCAAACTGTACAGTCCATGGCTTAAACAAACAAGACTGCAGCTTGCAGCCCATGTTGCCTGCATCAACACCAGAACGCGAGCGAGCGTCTATCTCAAAACCGGAAGTTATCTGCCCACCAGGCTAAAGCGCTCGATCAGCCGGATATAATTCTCCAGGCATGCTCAATGCATAATCACCAACCCGGCTTTCAAACACTCCTTCCTGAATTGGGGAACGTACATTTTAGTTTCAGGCTTTTAACATTCCCATAAAATATAAGCTACTAAATAATAACATGAATAAGCCTAATATAAATAAATTCTTTGCTGAGAAGAACTAACTACACTGTACGCTATGTGTACAACCAACAGTACGGTCCATTGGCGACTGACGGTCCATTGGCGACTGATGGTCCCTTGGTGACAGTCGCCCACTTGGTGACTGGCGCTCTCTTGGCGACTGACGGTCCTTTGAAGACTGGCGGATCCCGGGCGACTGGTGCTCTCTCGGCGACTGGCGGCCCCTCAGTGACTGATCCACCCAGGCGACTGATGGTCACCTGGCGACTGACATTTTACTAACGGTTGATGTCTTGTTGGCGACTGGCATGCTCTTGGCAACTGCTGGTCTCCTGGGGACTAATGGTTCCTTGGCGACACACGTCCCTGGGTGACTGGTCCTCCTGCGACCCTGATTGCCGTTGTCCCATCTGTTCAAGGAGAGGTGCCCTGTGTTTGCAGACTTCCTCCAAGGAAGCTGGAAACCATCTGGCATTCTTGAAGCCTGCTGCCTGGGATTCGCTGGCTGCAGCATAGGCCACTTTCCTAAGTGGTGCAAAATATTTCTCTTCCAGTTGCGGAAAGGGTAGTGATAGTAGACTTCCTCCAAAATCCGGCAGTCCTGACAGAAAATGCGATGGCGTGACGGCGTCTGGGGTCGATGGCTGAAGGTGATTGGGGTCCTCCACGAGGAGCCGTTCCAATGGCAAGAGTCTTGCTTCAAACTTTTTTCCTATGTTGGCAGCATTCCGGGACTCAGATCCAGCTACGCGTTTGGTCCGACGACCGACGATGTTATAGACGGGGTCGAAGCGGCCGAACCGTTGTCGGTGAATTTCCGATTCATAACTCTTAACGGGTAAGAAGTCGTCTACGTCTAATCCTTCTCGCAATAATCTTTTGTCGCGAAAATTCGCAAATTTTCGACAGACTGGACACACGTTTGTCTTCATCAGGCGCTATGACTGCTAAAACTTTTCCTTACGACATCGGAATGACTTTTTGAACTTAGCGTTTGCGGTCGTGGCTGGCGCGGCCTCCCGTATTTGTTGTGCTCGTTGTTGTTCGTTCCAACAATTGGCCAGCGGCTCGGTAAATTCTTTTCTCGTGAGAATACGGATTCTCAGGTTTGAGGGGCCTTGCGTGTTCATGAGTGCTACCTCAGGAATGGAAGCAATCTAACAGATGAGCTAAGCTAGAAAAGAAGGAAGGGGTGTAGAGGAGATGATGCTGGCCAAAGTGATGTTCTCCAAGATACGGAATACTAGAGAGGGTGTTTATCGAGTTCCATGTGATGGATACAATGCGGTTTACATCGGTGAGACGAGAAAGGGAGTCCGCACGAGGGTTAAACAGCATATGGATGACACACATAATGAAGTAAATAAAAACAGCATCGCCACCCACCAGATGGAGACAAAGCATAAAATCGGATGAGAAAGAAGTACCACGTTGCTAAAAAAAATCAAATGTCCCTTTCGATGACACTTTCGTGACTGGAATCACTGGCAATCCAACAGCACGTGAGAAATAACGCAACACTCATGAACACGAAAGGGCCTTCAAACCCAGGAATCCGTTTTCTCATGAGAGAAGAATTTAATCAGCTGCTATTCAATTGTTGGAACAACAACGAGCCCAACAAATACGGGAGGCCGCGCCACCCACGAGCGCGAACGCTAAGTCCAAAAAGTGATTTCGATGTCGTAAGAAAAAGTTTTAGCAATCATAGCGCCTGATGAAGACAGGCGTGTGTCCAGTCTCTCGAAAATTTGCGAATACTGGTATAGTATTTGTGTTCTGAAATTGTGCGTAAGGATGTGCAATTAGAAATATTTTAATTCTAATCGAGCAGAGCCGAGTTTGCAACAGAAGAATCGAGTATCGAGCCGCTTTCGAGTATTTAATGGAAATATTTTGTTTGCAAGTTTCTCTTTAATTTGTTTAAATAATAGGAACAAAGATGGTGCTTAGTTGACTGTGCGGGTGATGGTCAGTGGCGTAACTAGGGTTTTGTACTGAGGTGGCAACAATAGGCATTTAGCCGAATGCTGTGGAGGAAGAATCGCCCATTTGCCCCCCCCCCCCCCTCCACCCACTAGTTGCACCACTGGTCATGGTTTTCCAGTTTCTAAGGATATAACTTAAAAATGGTTTCAGTCATTGTCTTTTAATCAGCACCACGGTAAGCCCTCGTCGAGAAGATCGATTTGTTATATTGGAATGTTAAAATCGGTCACAAATTGACAAAGTTATCGCATTTTTGCCGGATTCGAGTTTTTCGAGTATGGACGCGAGCAGCAAGCCAAGTTCGAGTACAATTTTCATACTCGGCTCGGCTCGAATTTTTCGAGTATCGCACATCCCTAATTGTACGTAAGTGTTTCCTGAACTTTCGAATTTTAAAAATGAACTTTCAGAGTAAGAATCGCTACTGTATTTTTTATGTCCTTTTGGTTGTGAGTTTTTCTGTGAGTATGACCTGTTCAAACATACGCTTGGACCATTGGAAAGCAGGAAGAAAAACCTTTAAAATGGTGTAGTTTCCAAAACATTAAAATCTACCAACAAGAAGTGAATATCTGTTCAGTTCGGTTCGGTTTTGTGTATCACCAATCCACAGGTCGAATTGGCTATTAGGAGAATTATTTTAATTGCCAACTTGCCAGTGGCAGGTGACTTTCTGCACGTATAGCTACCACAATTTTTTTTTCATTTCTTGTTGGTTTATAAAACAGATAATTTAAGAAATTTGCTTAACAAATACCAAATGACATGAATAATATGCATTCGACATAAAGAACTGGGTTCATAACAAATATCAGGGTCAAACATGTATGTACAGAACAGTAAAAAAAAAAACATTGAACGAAGATTATTCGCCAGAAAATTAAGTGAACTTTTTTGTGCGTTCACTGGTATAGTGTGCCTTTGCTTCTGTTATGACAGTTGCAACAACTTGAAAATTTAAGGATATTTGAAATATTTCAATCTACTTATGTATTTGCCAAACCTTTCGCAACCATGGTATTATGCATGATGGATGAAAGTGATGTTTGCACGGCAGCAATTTGACATTTTCCTGCTCTTCAAACTCTTTCAAACATACAGGGCAATTTTCGTCTGTAACAGAAACAAAGCATAAGGAAAATTACACACCTAGCTTTAAATTATGAAATAAATTCACTTTCTTCTAAGTGTGTAACTAAAATATTTCTAATTCTGAGCTCAGCCAAGAGCTGGTACCATGGTACCATTTGAATCAATATACCAAACTGGCCTAAGCTGAGTCTTCATCCGATTTTTATATTTGAAAGCATTATTCAAATGGGGCAGTAAGGACTCTGAACCACCAGGGGCTTTACGATATGTTGGTCCATCGCTCTTCATTGCCACTCAAATAATGAAATAAGAGAAAGACGTGTTACTGTTTCACTTGTATTCTGGGGCCGTCCATCTAGCATCGTTCCCCGGGCGCATTGCGATTTTGGCTGTGATGTCTGTTTCACTTGACTGTGGTGATTTTTTCCAGCTGTGTGGGTCGGACCGAACTCGGCAGCACTGTTTAGTTTAAGGCTTGTTCCACTTAGGACAAATTTAAATTGCAGACAGCAGTTTTTTCACACCGTATAGTAAACTGTTGGAATGCGCTTCCAACGACTGTCGTCTCGGTAACCACTCAGTCGATGTTCCGCAGGTTGTTAAATAAGTGCAACCTTAGTGGTTTCTTACATCGATTTAATTCATGAATTTTAAGTTGTTATTTGACTAACCTATTTTGGGTTTGCTAATCTATAGTATTAATCTTATTTTTAATTTAATGAAGGCATTCTTGACGAACCCATTTGTTTAATTCTTGATTTTAAATTGTTTAGTATAATCATGTTCACCCATTTTAGGTCCTAGTGTTTATTTTTTCTGTATATTTAGTAGATAATTATTTTGACTATGTTTTGTATGTTTAATCTAAATTTGTTTTAACCTCAGAGCCAGTGTTAGCGATATTCACTATCCCGTTGGTCTTCTGTTTTCCTTTCTGGAAATAGTAATATTATATTATTGTAAAACAAGGTTTTCACGATTTTTCACAATTACGCTCAGTCTGAAAAACTAAAATACTATACTAACTGACTAACTGCAATTAGCGAATTTTCGACAGTTTTTTTGATGACAATGATGTTAACATGTCACACAACTTTCTTCCTTAGACGTCTGCTTTGGCTTGTGGTTTCTTGGTTTGTCACGTTCGTGCCATGGTGTTTGAATTCTGGATAGGACCGCAGCCTCCTAGAATTTTCAGGTCGTCCCAACCTGTTCTTCAGTCATTATCCCAAGTCTTTCCTAACACGATACAAAATTGCAGCATCGGTTGGTCCTAGTAGATTCATCAAACACTAGGGATCGACCGGGTTCAAAAAGCCGAGTCCGAGCAGTAGGCTCTCTTTATAACGAACAACCTAGTGCGCCCAAAAATGATTCTTTATACAGAGAGTTCTTAATACAGAAGGTTCCTTTACAGCGAACTGTGAGTGAAGTGATTGTGAAGTTCCTTATACAGAGTGTAAACACCTGACAAATAAAATCAAAGTATATCTGCTTTCCAATTGCACTGCGAGGACAGTGTGCATAAACTGTAGGTGTGCATTGTTCGGTGAAAAATTTCAATTCTGGGTGGTGGTTCAGGTGTGCTTTTTTTCATCGTTTGATGAATGTATTGATTTCTTGGTGGACACAATGGTTTGTATATCAGTTCCTTATAAGGATGGTTTTTAGCATGTGAGAAGGCCTTACTGCACTGAAAAAGGATTCTTTATATGGAGCTGTTCCTTATATAGAGGTCTTTTTAGCATACAAAGAGAAGGTAGCCCAACCAAATTATTAAAAAGTGTTCTTTGTAGGGAAAAGTTCCTTATACGGAGGTTCATTATATCGAGAGTCTACTGTAATTATGAATACCCACCAAGTCGAGTCCGAGTAGTGAACTGGGTCGTAGATTTTCAATTTCTTCGTTAAAGTTTAATACACAGACTTTTTACTTTGGTTTTGTTCTTTTTTTTTTTTGCTTCAAGTCATTTTCATTTTGCTTTTGTCCAGCTTTGTATTGCGCAGAGTATAACGATGAACGAAAAATAAATATAAGTTGACAAAAGCAAAAAAAAGAACAAAACCAACGTAAAAAAGCTACAAAATTTACCAGTAATTCTTTCTTCTAAATTTTTAAAATTATAAACTTTATGATTTTAAATAAAGTGAAGTCAAAAATTAAATTGACCGGCAATTCTCTGTTCCAATTTTTTAAATAATAAAGTGAAATGAAAAATAAAATGCATCTTGGTTACTTTAGTCTCCCAATAGGCCTATGTAGGTTTAAGGTAAGAAAAGATAAAATGGAAATAATTGAACAAGCATACTAACTTACCAAGTAATTAATAATAATTTCTATTGGGCCTACATAAATTAAAGTTGTGCTTAACACCACAGCCTGTACATGCGGCGTTTGCGGGTGTTTGCATCATTTCTTAAGTTTGTGAAGCTTTTGTTTTTGTTAAACTTATTTAGTGCAACTGACATCCGGTAATTGTATTTTTGCTTTACGCTTGAAAAATCGTTTCAGTTCTTGGATTTGGTTAACAAAAACGTTCAGTGCTGTTTTAGCGAATTTCAAAACACATACGAAAATTAAAATAAGTTTTTGGAGTTTCAGAAAATCATTTTCTGGTGGTTAGTGTTGCTTACACGAAACATCCTATTTGGTGCGATTGTAAACCTCGCACTTTCCCCTGATTATTGGAAAAGTGGCGGGTTTCCAGTGTGTAAGCTAAACAGCTTACACCGGCCGATTAATTATTCACAGCAACAAATATCACACAATATCACAACAATGGCAAGCAAAAGAAGGGAGACCACACAAGTTGTTTCTGGTTTAATTAAACTTGATTTATTCAAAGTCAAAGATGCTGGGTTAGTGTTTTAGTTGGCTCTCTCTTATCCCAAGTTAAAGCACTCTTAGCTAATGCTATTATCGTTACTGGGGCGTCCTTACCAAAGTTAGGCCTGGACCTTAGTCAAAATGAGCTAGGCTAACTTTCCTAAGTTCAGCATGAATTCAATTCAATAGTCAGAGTTCTACTTAGCTTATAACTGTTGTCAGATCCTAGAGTCAGGAGTAAAGACAAGTACTTTCCGCAATCGCATTTTTTTCGCGTACATCGCAGGTATTTTAAAAATTAACCCTATTAAAAAATTCTTTGAGTTGTGAACTAGTGGTAGTCTGCAGATTCCAAAAATGAGTCGCAGAATTCGCGGAACTTAAGAAAACCCGCAGAAAATCGCAGAAATCAGCTTTTTAAAAAAAATATTGCCCTCAAACAGAGAAATTTTTGTCACATTCCCAACGAGCGTCGAAACTTCTGACTCAATTCGCGATCAATAACGGAAATCGAAACCGTGCCTACATCGGAGGTGTAATTCCGATTGAATTAGGTATTTTCGAACGTGTATTTTCGGATACTGTAATTCAATATCATCTTTTTATTACCTTAATCGATGTTATTGTTGGCATCGTCGCCAAAATTGACGTGAAAATTGCGTTAGTTTGCTGAAAATAGCCCTTGGTTCAAACGATCCTATCTCCGGAACGACGGGCCGCCATCTTGGTCGCGTTCGTGAGAAGGGAATCCCAATTTTCTAGCACGCGAAAAATGATGTCATCAAATCCCTCGCCACTGCCTGTAGTCCTCGAATGAAATGTGCTGTTTCAACGGCCTTTGTTCGAGCTCTTCGCTATCGCGAGCGCTGATTGGTTTGTTCGCGGCACGTGACTCTTCGGCTGTTCACACGTGACGTCACGCGAAGCAAGTGAAGGTCGCATCCATTGGTGCTAGCATGAGCGCGTTGCTTTGCGAGCGAGTAGCCGAACACAATGGCGTAGGACGAAGCTTTGGGAGTGAGCTTTAAACGATCGACTCGTGAATATTGACGGAATAAAGCAACTTTAAACTATTTTTACGGTATAAAACATAACATAATGATTTCAGAATTAATAACAGGCGCTGTGAAGGTAGAATATTCAGTGGATGTTATCATTCCGAGTACTGTAAGTTGAAACTTTGGTTAGCGCTGGTTTCGTTGTCGAACTTCAGGTTGCCAGATGCAAATCTTGCGAATCTGATAAAAGTTTTTCTTTAGATCCTAAGAAAAACCTATAAAAAATGTGCAACAAATTTTTAGTTGTGACATGCCTCTGAATGCCCTTAGATTCGTTTCGAGGGGAGCATATGAATGGAACGAAGGGCTGATGATGGTTGTAGGCTCCAGGAAGTGTTTGGTGAAACGAAGTGTAGTTATTAATCCAAGGTGAAACACTGTAAAAAGCTGATGTATGAACGAAATTTTTTTTTAATATAGTGACATTAAAAACCTTTCATTGAGCGAAGAAAAAACAATGTGTGCGCTCTTGACCACTTAATTAACTCTTAACGGCCTTAGGCTATGTGATGCAAGTTTTTTGCTCGTGGAATAACGCCGCAGAAATGCTAAAAAAAAAATGTTGGAATTTGGTTCAACTGGCAGCAAAAATTTGTTGCAGAGATGGTAAAAAAATCGCGGAATTTGCTTCAATTTGCAGCAGAAATTGTTGCAGAAATGGTTTAAAAAATTTCCCGGATATTATGTGTCTTTAGTCAGGAGCTCTGTGGCAGGCAACCTCTCTGCATGTGGGTCGGGTTGGAGTGAGACAAGCTGCTTTAGCAGCTGGGCCTTTACATACCCAAGCAGCTAACTGTTCCAATAGTAAAGGTAGAGCTGAACAAATTGGGGCTCGAACCCGGACTAGTTCTAATATTAGTGTCAGCTTGTTCAGAAATGAACAGCGCCATGATTTGTTTGAATTAATCATGTTTGTGACTTCAGGAGCTATTGACCTTGCACACCAATCCCCAGTTCCTGAGTCAACATTGAGTGAAATGTCACACATGGGCAGTACCGGTTTCCTGGAGAAGAAACTCCGAGAAAGTTCCAGGCCAGGAATCCGGAAGTAAATAAACCAGTTGGAAGGCGACGTCACGAACGTTTTGAGGAAGACGGACTTCCAACTCAGCCTCCTACGTGAGCAGCCCTAAGCTGCTAACTGTCCAACTTTCCTATTATGTAAAGTTTAAATTATAACTGTTATGTATAGTTTTCTGTCATGCCTATTAAACTCTTATTTAGAGTTACAAAGTTTAAAGTCTTTGAAAGAATCCACACAGTCGTAGTTAAAATACTCACCTCTAACAAGTGGTGACAGGAGCGTGTGAATTTTTAGGCAGAACGTAAAAATATTAATTCACTTCCCAACCCTAATACGAAAAATGTTCCGGCGCTATTCATCAGTATTTCTTCGGAAATAATACTCGAATGCAGTGGTATTCACCGTCAAGTCAAGACTGGAGCCACGACAAGATTGGGAAAGATGTTCCAAAATGGCAGAAAACACGACAGCTTCAAAGGACAGGCAGCAGGACCTAAAAGGCAAGTACAAAATATTGTCAACGGTTGCGAAGTCCAGCCAAACAGTATAGAATGGCGTGTCAAAGTTTTTTTAAACTAAGAAGAATGAAAGTAATCCCGCCGGAGTAATTTAAAGGGTTTACACGTAGCCTAGGTGTGTACTAGCTGAAGTTTAATGATGGCAGAAGCAGCTTTAAAAATGTCTAGTATCCAAAATTTACAGCTTCTGGATGGGAAGAATTATGCTACTTGGTCAGGCAGGGTAGAAGCGTTGCTTAAGCACCAGGGCGTTTGGAATTTGTTGATGTCAGGAAAAGATAAACCTGTTGACGAAAGGGAATTAGCAAAATGGGAACTTGCTAACGAAAAAGCATCTGGCCTAATATTGCTAGCTGTAGATAACGTCAAGGTTCAAGTGCCAAGAAATTTAACTGACGCATCAAAAATATGGAAGCATCTAAAAGATAGATACGAACCCTCCAATATTTTGAGGTATTTGTCGCTACGAAGACAGTTGCATGACTTGCGTAAAACTAGTGAGATGTCAATAAGTGAATACTTGGGAAAAATCGGGACTATATTTGAAAGCATAGCCCAAACCGGTAAAACCATTGATGATGAAGAGAAAGCAAGCTACATTATACTAGGCTTACCAGTTTCCTATGACAACTTAATAACAAGTTACTTAGCACCTTTAAAGAAGGATGAAAAGCTTAAATGTGAAGACATAGAACATTTATTAATAATGCACGAGTCTAAACAAATTGCATTGTCTGAAAATAAAACTGTTTCAGAGACGACTTACTACGCAAATCAAAGACAGCAGCCGAGAGGACAGCAGATTCAATCCGACATCACGTGCTACTGATGTTGCGGAAAAAATCACAAGTCCAGTACCTGCAGCTCTCCAGCCCCACCCCGAGACCAAAGAAGAGGACGTGGCCGAGGACGAAGCAAGTGGCGTGGTAATCATAATAATTCTCAAAGAGAAATTTCTGCAAGTATGGAAAGTGTGTCATGTTTCACGTATGCAAAGTATGTTAACGTAAGAGCATACGCAGCAAAAACAGGATGGAATTTAAAAAATGCACTAGTGGTCGATTCCGGTTCAGCGCGGCACATAGCCTGCAATAAAAATTGGTTGCAAGCACGTATAACATTGAAACTGAAAGTGTAAAATGTGCAACGAAGGCTGACCCAGTCTCGACAAATATAGAAGGTGTTGTAAAAATAGACACAAATGGTGTAGTACTTTCCATGCAAAGAACTTTATTTTTACCTGAATTCGAAGTGAATTTATTTTCTGTAGGACAAGCAATGAAAGCCGGCCTCCGTATAGTTTTTGATCAAGATCGCTGTGAAATAATTCAGAAAAAGACAGACCGTCTAATAACATCAGCAAGTTATATTGCCGGATTATTTATAATTAATGACCCAAAAATAACTCGGTCATACAGTTTAGTACCAAGTTTAAAGAGTGGAAACCTGTCGCAAATACAATTAGAGTCAAGTGAAAAGAGCAGTAAAACTTTTGCTCAAGCCAGTGTTAACCAGCCAGCGTATCAAACAAACTTAAAGCCTAACTCTGACGTAGGTCAAGTGCCCGCATTTCCCTGCACGCAAAATGCCGACAAGCATGCCAGGCAAATAAAGTTAAAGCAAGGTGTCTTCAATAAAAGCACTTACGTGTGGCACAGGAGGTTTATGCATGTTTCAGCTTTAACGTTAAAGAAAATGGCCAAATCAAATGCACTACGTGGTTTTTGCCATAAATCATTAATAAAACCAAGACCAAATGCATGTAGTGACTGTCTCCAAGGAAACATAAAAACAAAGCCTTTTAAAACTATCAATGCAGATCGCATACCCGAGCGCTTAAGTATTGTTTACTCTGATATTGTTGGGCCGTTTCCTACCCCAACAATGGCAGGCTCTTATTATTTTGCAACATTTATTGATGGCAAAAGTCGATTTGTTCAGGTAGCGTTCCTAAAAACGAAGGATGAATTGTTTGAAAAATTTAAGCAATATAAACTCAAAGCTGAAGCCGCAACGGGTTGCAGAATAAAGGTTTTTCAATCTGACCACGGGAGGGAATATGAATCAAAATGTATGGAAGATTTCATGTTGCAAAATGGAATTAAACACCAGTTCTCCCCCCCCCCCCTTATTCCCCTTCCTCCAATGGAATTGCAGAGAGGCAGAATTTGACGATAATGAGTTTGGTCCGAGCAACATTAGTCCAGGCAAAATTACCAACAAAGTTTTGGGATGAATTAGTAAATACTGCAGTTTACATTCGCAATCACTGTACTAATGTAAGAAACAAATTTAGGACACCAAGACAAATGTGAAAAAACACGAAATATAAACCCACGGTAAAATATTTTAGAGCAATTGGTTGTCTTTGTTTTGCGCTCAAACCACCATTGAAACGTTCAAAGCTAGATGCTAGAGGAATTCCGTGCATAATGATCGGCTATGATCAACAATCCACGTACAGACTATATGACATTTATAATAAGAAGATAATTGTTAGCAGAAGTGTAACCTTCCAAGAGGATGTACTAGGCTTATCCAGACTGGCCGACAACAATGAAGTCCAAAATGGTAAAGACCTAGACTCGCTAATTATTGACTTGTCATTCAATCCAACGGAAGTTGAAGACAAGGTCGAACCACTACAACTTCAACCTACCCAAGTTTCACCTCGACCGCAAGTGCTGCAGCCAATGGTTCAAACCCCAGAAGTTCGACTAACCAGAAGTCGCGCCCTAAGAGAAGGGATAGTTGTCCCAGAAATCCACCAGAAGACTTCGTCAGAGGGGGACACAGCTCACAATGCCGTTTTTGCCGAAGCCTCTAATGATTTCAAGAAAACGGAAGATGACTATGTTTTTGCATTGAATGCTACTCCTCAAGAACCGAGAACTGTAACTGAAGCCATGAACAGTCCGGAAGCAAACCAATGGAGAATAGCCATGAATGACGAGTACGGATCTCTCATAGCAAATGGAACATGGGAGCTAGTGGATCTACCAGAGGGCGTCCACACTATAGGAAGCAAGTGGGTGTTACAAATAAAGAAGAATGCCAAAGGCGAAATAGAGCGCTACAAAGCACGCCTAGTGGCAAAAGGATTTGCACAAAAATATGGAGCCGAATTCCAAGAAATTTACGCACCTGTCGCCGGACTTTCCACCATCAGACTTTTAATTTCAGTAGCCGTCCAGAAAGGTTACTATGTAGATCAGTACGACATAAAAACTGCCTACTTGAACGGTTTCCTAGGAGACGGAGAGCAAATCTACATGGACCAACCTGAAGGGTTCATTGTTCAAGGTCATTAGCACCAAGTATGTCATATAATCCGTAGCCTCTATGGCTTAAAACAAAGTGCACGAAGGTGGTACATACGTTTCGCCGAGGAGATGCAGAAGAATGGCTTGAAGAGGTGTCGCTCCGACGCTTGTGTATTTTTCCTCAGAGAAGGCAAAGAAATATGTCTGTTAATTTATACGTGGATGATGTCGCCGCCATCACTTCCAATCCAAAGATGCGACAGTTTGCAAGAAGCGTTTTGACGAAAAGCTTTGAAATTCACCCTCTTGGCCCAATAAATTTTATGTTGGGAATCCAATTTTCAAAGACTCAAGATGGTGCTATCACCATGAACCAGACGCAGTACATCAAGAAAGTTCTGTCACGTTTTGGGATGCAGGATTGCACACCAGTGACGACTCCCTCAGTACCAAGAGGACAAGAAACACGAGAATTAACTGAATGTCCAGACAAGATTCCACTACGAGAACTTGTTGGTGCACTCTCTTACATTTCAAATGGCACACGCCCTGATATTTCCTTCGCTGTGAACTGCTTAGCACAACGTGCATCCACACCTACAAGGGAGGATTGGCAAGCTGGAAAAAGAATCCTTCGATACTTGCAGGGAACCAAGGAGCAGAGCTTAGTCTTACGACCAGATCACACCGGACTCCAAATCTACACTGATGCGAGTCATGCAAGCGATTTGGAAACTCGCAGGTCCACAACAGGAGTAGTGGCAACTTATGGCGATGTACCTTTCCTTTGGAGATCAAACCTACAAAGGACAGTTTCCCTGAGCACCATGGAATCTGAGTATAAGGCGATTTCCCAAGGCGTACAAGAGTGCCTCTGGACTAGAGAACTATTAATTGAAACAGGCATCATACCTGCCGATGGTGTCAAGCCTACACCACTTTGCACGGACTCACAAAGTGCTCGTGCCCACGCAGTGAGCTATGTGGAAAAATCACGCACAAAATACATAGACATTATTTATCACCATGTGCGTGAACGAATAGAAGACAAAAGTGTGGAAATACTTTACATCCCCACAAAATCAAATGTTGCCGATTTATTAATTTAATTTATTTATAAATATATATTAATTTAATTTATCTAAAATCGCAGCCTGGACCAAGACAAAACTTGACTAATAAATTGTTTTGTTTCCAGGTAAACCTCCTTCAGTCAGAATGGGAAATTGTCAGCTTGTTCTGAAATGAACAGCGCCATGATTTGTTTGAATTAATCATGTTTGTGACTTCAGGAGCTATTGACCTTGCACACCAATCCCCAGTTCCTGAGTCAACATTGAGTGAAATGTCACACATGGGCAGTACCGGTTTCCTGGAGAAGAAACTCCGAGAAAGTTCCAGGCCAGGAATCCGGAAGTAAATAAACCAGTTGGAAGGCGACGTAACTAACGTTTTGAGGAAGACGGACTTCCAACTCAGCCTCCTACGTGAGCAGCCCTAAGCTGCTAACTGTCCAACTTTCCTATTATGTAAAGTTTAAATTATAACTGTTATGTATAGTTTTCTGTCATGCCTATTAAACTCTTATTTAGAGTTACAAAGTTTAAAGTCTTTGAAAGAATCCACACAGTCGTAGTTAAAATACTCACCTCTAACAATTAGCAATGAGGTAATGCTCTGATCTATAAGAAGTATCTGGATAGCTGATACTTGGCAGCTGGCCTGATGTGCCAGGCTGAGGCTGAACTGAGCTAAGCAGGGATGCTTAGCGAATCTAAGTTATTTTATTAATTTAATAGCCAAATGAACGTTGTATAATACAAGTCTGATTAAAGGGAGTAAAGATCGGTAATTGATGGAGTATCGGTAGAGACAGATACCGGTTACCGATACATTGGTATAACTTAAAAGGATTAAGCCAAATGCCATATATTTACAACGTCCTTGCTTTCACAATATTCGCTCTTAGCCCCTCATGGGTAAACGAATATTCCCTTAACATTAATTTGTACCCTGCATAAGGAGAAATTTGAACGTGCGTCTTGACAAAACCACCCACCAGATTTCTAGTCTGCTTGTTGTTTTGGAGAAAAACCTTAACTATGATTTTCTGTTGGCATTAAATTCAAGGGAAAAACCCCCAAGAACGAGTAAGATTGCCCTGATGCACGTTCCCATTCCTACTTATCTTTTGGTTAATTTAATTCTTTTCCTGCTCTAGTGAATTAATTTCACTCTGATTTCTGATTTTGGACAGGGGATCTGATTCTGAGTGCAATGAGAGTCTTATTTTATACTTACTCTGTATACATTACAGATCAATGACACTTTTCAATATCATATTTTATCGGAATCAACTGTTTATACTGAAACAAGACATTCAATTCAATGACACATTTCCATAGTAATTCAATTTTCATGTCAATAATGCGATTCATAGTTATAGTCATAGTCATTTCATTTTCGCAATCAATGCATATCATTTTCATGTTCATATTCATAAACATAAGGTCATATTCATGATCACACAATCATAAATCAAAGCAATTAATTTTCATGCACACTAAGTTGGCCAACTTTTCATGCAAACAATAAAAACATATATAAACAACAAACCAATATTTATGATTTCAATTATCATTTTTCAAACCTGTGTCGGCTCACATGAGCTCGTAATTTTTGTTTGCGTACATGATATCTATCCTCCTTTTACTTTTTTTATTTCAGGCCATTGTTTATTAGGAGGCCACACTAAACTAGGAGTGTTGCAACGTGTTTGGAAGTCATAGTTCCACCAATTCAAAATAATAATAATTAAAAAAAAATCATTTCATCATAATTTTTTTTCAAATGTTCTCAGAACTGTATTGTTCATAGTCTTGTTTTTAATAGTTCATCTTTGAACACGTAACTGTTCTCATATTGTCTTTTAGTGCTCTTTGCTTGATTCTGTTATACTGATTGTCCAGTGCGATTCACATCTTACCACTGAGATCTCAATTTTACGGTTCAATGATCATTTTTAATGCAGTCGTAACTATCCATTTTGAAGTATGATTATGCTGCAATTTTCGTGATTATTTTGGCGTAACCACAAATGTTCGATGCAATTTTACTGCTTTCTGCTATCGTTGTGATTGCGTTGGTGTAATCACAAATGTTCGGTGCAATTTTGCTGCTTTCTGCTATCGCTGTGATTGCGTTGGTGTAATCACGAATGTTCCGTGCAATTTTGCTGCAGTTTTCTCCAATCGTTGTGATTGCGTTGGTGTAATCACAAATGTTCGGTGCAATTTTGCTGCTTTCTGCTATCGTTGTGATTGCGTTGGTGTAATCACAAATGTTCGGTGCAATTTTGCTGCAGTTTTCTCCAATCGTTGTGATTGCGTTGGTGTAATCACAAATGTTCGGTGCAATTTTGCTGCTTTCTGCTATCGTTGTGATTGCGTTGGAGTAATCATAAATGTTCGGTGCAATTTTGCTGCTTTCTACTATCGTTGTGATTGCGTTGGTGTAATCACAAATGTTCGGTGCAATTTTGCTGCACTTGGTAATCGTAGCCTCTGGTACAATTACTATTGTTGACTGATGTGACCGCAATTGTTCGGTGTTATCACTGCGTATGCTCCAAACACCACAACTGGTCGTTGTAATTGTAGACTCGGGTACAATTACCAAAAACGTGACCATAATTGGCCGTTGCAATTGTAGACTCGGGTACAATTGCCAAAGACGTGACCATAATTGTTCGATGTTATCAGTGCGTTTGCTTCAAACACCACAATTGGTCGTTGTAATTGTAGACTCGGGTACAATTACCAAAAACGTGACCATAATTGGCCGTTGCAATTGTAGACTCGGGTACAATTGCCAAAGACGTGACCATAATTGTTCGATGTTATCACTGTGTTTGCTTCAAACACCACAATTGGTCGTAGTAATTGTAGACTCGGGTACAATTACGACGGCGTGACCACAATTGACTGACAACAGCTGTATTCTGCCCAGTTGACGTTGCCGTCAACGGCTGTATTCTGCCCAGTTGACAATTGTGGTCCCACATCGGGTATCAAAGTTCACTGGTTGGTGTACTGCCCTGTGAACGTCTTAGTGAATTTTCCTACAACAGAACAATAGCATTAATTCACTTGAATTCATTATATTTCGTAATTCTCATATGCCACAGCTTCATAATTCTATCTTGTAAGATTATGACTGTAAAAAAAATTCTTCTTCTATAATCAAAATCGCCCAAAAAAAATCATTTTAAATGGAAATATTTTATTTCTTCGATTTCATTTTAATTTCAGTAACTGTATTCAACGAGTTTCGTTTTGTCATCTCGGCCAAACGTGCTATACGAATTTTTCGTATCTGAGCTTTGGATGCTGCATCTCTCAAACTAGAGTCAATACTAGCAGCGCCATCCTGAGGCAGTGTTATCAACTATTTTTAACCAAATGCATTTCAATCACACAATACTAGTTTGAGCTTAAATGAGGGGGAGAAAACTCAGAAGTTCGTTTTTGATTCTTAATCACTTAATTAAGTGTAAAACTCGACGAGATTCCTCCTCCGAATTGTTCATCCAAAATTAAATTATTAAAGTGTTTTACACCTTTTGTCAGTTTTTGTAAGTTCAGGGGACTTCTATTCTTGGTCCCTATTTATGCCTCAGGCCAAATGACACGTGACCCCGGTGCCATTTATAACTGAAAACAGCTGTTGTGAGGAGCAAAGTGTCCACATAATTTTTCATAAATTTTTACTTCTGTAAAGAAGCTAGTGTTCACCAACAGATTTGAGAAGAGACCTCTGCTCAAAAGATCAAAAACCTGAGGGTTTATCGTTTTCGCAACGAACATTTTTGTTTCATTAGCGCTCATTAGGCCTATCCAGACCTCCGTCTTTAAAACACCATATCTTCAAGAAAAATGGACCAAAACGTTTGAAATTTGCGGCCCTTAATAGCCCTACACTTTCCCAAGACTTCTGCGCAAACATAACTTTCAATTTCCACTTCAATAATTTTCTACATCATTTTGAAAAAGTCACCAAAATGACCGGCGCCGCACGCAAATCTTCAATCGCCATTTTCAACAACTTGTAAATAAACTTGTAATTACTTTATTTCTTTTGCAGGCATAAAGCCAACCAGTGTTGTTTAGGAGGATTTATCCTCACATACATGTATTTGAAAACCCAACACTTGATGTTTTTATTTGTAGCAATGGCCAAGTTATTTATGAAAACTTCGACTGTAATTTTTATTATTAGCGGCTGCAATAATATTTCACCTATATTCATGCGTTATAGCATTCAGGGAATAAGCTGGTATATTTAACCTTTTATTTAATTTAATTGGGCAACAGTTTAGCAAAAACTAGGTCTCTGAACACTACTGAACTCGGCAACACTTTCCTTCGAATTTTACCGGACAATTTTCCAAAAGTGTTTATCTTGTATTTTTTTTCTAGGGCTCCGACCATAGTAACGTTCCTTTATTAAAATCACGTTTGTTTAAAGAATGGAGCAAAACACTTCGTCCCCCCCCCACCCCTTCCTTCAATAGTTGCAATGCATAACATTGTAGTTTCACAAAAAAATATATATAGGCCTATTTGCACGTTGTTATGAGTTTAATTTAATGCACTTCTCAAGCTAAGGCCTCTAAAAACACCCAAAGTCGGCAATTCCCTTTGCCATCCAAGCTCCTTCAATTCCCGTCCAATCAGAACACAGTATTTACTTTCCCCTCCACTCAGAGAGTCCAAGGCTACCCTTCCCGTCCGTGCTGCCATGCCAACTTCCGGTAGTGACAGCCTGGTCGGCCAGAGTCAGACTCCCCTCCTCCTAGGCGATCCCTCTACCCCTAACCCCCCTACGTCGCTCTCCTACAGCTCCGCGGTTTACCTCCAACCAGCAGGCAGGCAGCAGGTATAAAACAGACCTGAGGGACTGCATCTGCAGCATTGGCTCAACTCCAAGTCAGACGTTACTACGGCGGTCGGAGCAGAGATGTCCCCAGTCCAAGTGTTGCCATGCCGGGCAAGGAAGTAGTTTAGAAAACTAGTTTTAGCTTTATTTTAATTTTTCGGAACTTTATTTCTAAATTTTAATTTAAAGATTTAAACTTAACTTTTGACTTGAGTTTCGTGATTATGGGTAGTTAAAACCATCGGCATTTTCTGGTCTCCCCTCCCATAACTTAAGGGTTTAAGGGTCCCCTTTCTGAAAACCGGCTTTTTTCTTGTTTGTCTCACAAAATGTGAACAAACCTTTTTGAGATCACCAAGGTCCTGTAGCATAATTACTGAAGCACAGACTTCAATGGTAGGGCCCTGATTATTGCTAGCTTGACTCAATGTGAATAAGTAGATTTGATCTTGGGCAAGATGCCTTGAAACATAATCTTAATTAGACTAAGCTTGAAATTGTGAGGTACTTTTTCTAACTTAGAGGTGTTTAGGTAACACCAAAGAACATTTTCTATTCGAAATTGTAAGTGTGAATTTTATTTTGAAATTCGTTGCCGATAATTTATTCATGTAAATTATTTTTTCTTGTGCTTTCACTGAAAGCTACTTTGTAGACTAGTTGCCCTGTAAAGTGTTTCTTTCCCCTGTTTATTAAAACGAACAGTTTTAAACTCAGTTGCTTCTAGAGAGATTTAATTTGCTAGTGTTTTAACTAAAAACAACTCTTTTTATTTAAAGCCTAAGGTTAGCAATTAAACCCCCCACCTGGTGGCAGTGAACCAAAAACGATTAGATAGTACTAAAACTTCAGATAGGACATAGACGCTCTGTTCCTAACCGTGCAGTAGTAACTGCCATGCTTGTTTAAACTCCGCAAAAGTAAAAACGGCCACCCGAAGTACTTCTAACTTTCCTGAGACCACACCAGATGTCGGTGCAGAACAGTAGGCACCTCAAGGACCTGTGAACACCACTACAAAACTGGTGACAGTGGTGGGATCACAAGGTGCTGTGCCACTCCAAACATACCTCCCCCCTGCCATACTACTATGCCAGTTCATCTTAGAAGAAGATGTCAGCAGTACGATTAAAAACTGCAAACCCGAGACGTCTGTAACACGACAAAACGTTACAAGAAGTAGATGCCCGCCTTAAGTTAATGAAAGGCCCATCAGTGACCCATATCCAACTGGAGCCGGGAAGCGGGAACCCTCATTTTCACAAGCCGTGAAACATCAGGCAAGCCCTCAGAAGGCAGATGGCCCCTGCTAACCCTGGAGAAGATGGCCTATAGCCGGACACATCGCTCCTAAGGACCAAGACTGGACCATTCAACTTGGATGACAGTACAAGTGTTCGAATTTCACCGGGAAGTGCGATCACAACAGTGTAGAGACGATCCATCTACGGTGGGAGACGGATAGACTGACCGCACAGCGATTGTGCATAGAAATCAGGTTAGTGCATATGGTTATGCTCCGGTTGCCAAGCCGAGTGTTTGTTTCATGCATTTTATTTATTTAATTATCCACCTGAGTGCTTAGGTAGTAAAAGAGTGTATTTTTATGTCCCTGACTGGATTCGGTTGTTAGTACTCGCTCTGTTCAACTATCATGAGATTTATTTTGCGGCTGCAATTTAAACATTAAGATTCAAAACTAAACGTTTTTTTTTTGAAATTGAGTTAAATCTAAACTTTCACCATGGAAGAATTAGACGAAGTTATTGATCACATTCACTACAAAGACCTCAAAAAGGCTTGTTTGAATTTAGGTTTAACAGTATGTGAAACCCGACATGAATCAGTATAAGTTATAAAGATAGCCTATAATGATAAAAAAATCACTTTAGACGATCTCACTAACGAATTACTTAGTGCAATAGAGAAACGCGATTCTGCCATTTTGGCCAAAAAAGAAATCGTTCTTAAGGAAAACGAACTATTTTTAAAGTCAGAACAATTATAAATTGAAGCTTTAAAACTAGCAGAAGCTGACAAAGCAAGAAGTGAGGCCGAGAAAGTTCGGGCTCATGTGTTAATGTTAAAAGACACGGAAGCCCAGACTAGCGACGCCACTAAGGCACAAGAAATACGTAAACTTGACCATGAGTTGGAGCTAGCCAACAAACAAATTGAGCTAGCTAGGTTAAGAGCCGCTAACGGCAATAGTGATCCAAATCCAGTTCAGGTTTTGCCGAGTGTGAATTCCGGTCCTAGACCCGGAAAAATTTCCGATGCAATACGGTTGTTAAATGACTGGGGTCCGAAATCGGAAATTAATTCGTACTTAAAAATGTTTGAACGTACGTTAGAAACTCAACGAATTTCTAGATCAGAATGGGTGGTCGGACTCCAACCATTTTTCGGTGAAATTTTGGTAAAGGTATGCGACCAAATGGACGCAGTAGCTATTCATGATTATGACCAAGTTAAAATAAAATTACTTGAAAGGTTTGTGCAGACAAAAGAGTCAGTCCAATCGTCATTTCGTAGTCTAGAGAAACAGCCAGACCAACCTTTTCACGAGCACGCTTTTGAGCTTCAAACTTTGTTCTCACAGTGGGTGTCATTAGCTGGCGTTAATGGCCAATACGACAAATTGTCGAATTTAATGTTGTTAGAACAATTCTATAAGTCTTGTCCAGCTAGCCTCCGGAAATGGTTACCGGATCAAATTAAACTTGGGACGTTAGCTGAGGCAGCTAAGTTGTGCGACGAGTATACCACTCGCAACCAGCAAATCTCTGCAGATCTTGCTAACAAAAATGGCAAAGTGCAAGCTAGCACTCATTCAGGTAGTCAAGCTTCTAAAGCTTCTTCCAACATTAGAAATAGTAAACAAAACCATAACTCCTTAGCTAACCCGATTAGGACTAAGAATAATAACAGTGACAGCGTAACTAGCACAGATGCTAACGCTGATAGTAGCGACAATGTAAATACTAACAATAGTAGCAGACTTAATGTTAGAACATGTTTTGAATGCGGTTCGGTCTCGCACCTCCGCAATCGTTGCCCCGAACTTAACAAAGCTTCGGCATCTGCAAATGCATGCTTTATCGTCGGTAAAGATGCCACTGAAATTTTAAAGGCCAGTACTTTAAACTGTACTATCGGTAAGCGTAGAACTAAACTCTTATGCGATACCGCTAGCACAATCAATCTCGTCAGTGCTAAACTCGCCAAAAAAGTGGCGGCGTTTAAATCAGATAATTAGATGCAAGACTGTCTTACATGATCAAGAGGTTAAATTACAGCAGGTAAATTTAAGCCTAAAATTAACCAGTGGTGAAGTGCTAAAAACCAGAGCTTGTGTTTCTTTAGCAACTAGTTCCCCTTTTGATGTAATTTTGGGCGTAGATGGGATAACACAATTAAATAATTTATACAGATCTAGCTTAAAAACTAAGCCAGGAAAATGTCCCCCTACAGAAATTGTTGTCAGTTTATCGTGCAAAAACCCCGCTGTAATTTCCAGCAAGCCTTGTCATTTGAAACCTAAGTTGTCTACCGCTCGCTCATGCGTGAAGGAGCCAGTTAATCGGGACTCAATCAGCAGTCCAGTGATCCCCACGGGAAGCAGATAAGATCCCTCGAGCCAGGCATGAATGAACGTAAAACTATTCTTGCTACGTCAGTGTCCCCTAACTTCTCAGAGTGGCTGGATTTGAGAAATAAACCTATCAAAGGTAAAATAAAACGAAGTTTTTCAACCAGTGATGTTAAACAGAGTTTAAATGTGTCCGTTAATCCAGAAGTGAACGAATACAGTTTCCCCAGTTGGATTACGGCACGCAGCCAGTCTACCCCTAACCTAAAGTAAGAAAATTACAAACTAGACGTCCCACTAGACGTCGGCAGTAAACTTGCTTCCCTTAAGTGTTTTAATTTCTACCCAAAATTCAGTAGAATCAGTAGGCCAGTGGTGTAACCACTTAAACAACGTTTTTTTTTGTACATCCTAAAAAAATTAGGACCCGATGTTTTATTATTGAAATCTATTGTAGTGGGGGTAGAAATGTTGAGCATTAGAGCTCCCAAACTAAATAGGTGTTCACAGTCAGAACGAAGGTTATAATTCTAACCTAACCATAGTAAGTTATGTCTTTATCAGTATGGGAGTAAGTAAAACCTTTAAGTAGGACTCCAAACGTGATAACTAAAACTAGTGTAGTTTTTTTTTCTCTAAATAAGTTTTTTTTCCACAATTGCTAAACTTGTGCAAGCCACCAAGACTAACCTAAGTAAAATGTAATTTTTTCTCCATTTTGAGTTTTTTTTCTTGAAAACCTAACCAAATAGTTTTCCCTCATAAGTGTTAAGCTGTAGTGAGTGGTGGGCCGCTACAAACGTGGCTCCATCTAGGAACACCTAACCTAAACATAAAAATTGTGTTTACTGCTTTCCTGTCTTAAATCTTCAAGACTGCTTCGTTGTACAAACCTGGAAAATCCAATTCTAATGCAGATACCATGAGTGGGTATTTTGTTTGGCCTAGAATGTGTTTTCTTAAATTAAAAGCTAAACAAGTGGTGGAGCAAAAAAATTGCTTTTCACCTTTTTTGTAAATTTTCTTTAATCATTAAGAGGTACGTTGTCAGGACAACCTCACTCAAAGAAACTGTCAGCTTTTCCCCATTCGGACCTCACACCTAAATTTTAAGTGCCAATGTGATTCTCCCTGTCATTATCAACGCCTTCCTTTGTGGAAGGATTTTAACAGAGATTATACGACACATAGTTAATATTCATTAGGAATATCTACGGGAGTTTAGTGGTTCCTGGCTATCCCCTCTAAGTTTTCACGAAACATTTTTCTTTATAAAAATTTGTCTGTCTACCCCTGGGAGATAAAGGATAGCCCTGGTTAATAGGTTGTTGCGTTATTATCCACAAAACCTCCCAGGGTTGTATTTTGTATTTTTAAGTTATGGGACCTATCTCAAAACCCTTCTGCGTTTAAAATTTCATGTAAACAAGTTGTTTGGTAACCTCAAACCATTCCAGTGGGAGTAGTTTAACAGTAAATAGAGCTGGTCATTTTATGCGTACCCATAGTATTCGATTCTCCGATCCCTATCGCAGCGGCTAGGTTTATTGAAATGCGGCGGAGGGTTAATTTCGCAGTCATCCCAGATAAAAAAAATGACTAGACTTGAGCAGAGGCAGAATCTGTACGTGACATATTACCAGAGCAGTAGATGGCCTCATTTACCTGTTACAACGAAACAACAAACCCTTAACCATGTACCTTTAATTTTCGTTAACTTTCGAAAATAGTGTTTCCTTTTATTAAATGTTTTGCTCCAATTTCCTGTGTGCTCTGTACGAATTTCCTGCACCACGCAGCGTGGACAAGCACTCAGTTAATTTTTGCAAAGTAGTGTTCTTTATAAAACTGTAAAAGATTTACTCGAGTTAACTTTACCGCAAAAACGTCAGTTCCCCCCAAAAAATAAAATGGTAATTTTAATTTTGTGTAAAAAGTGTACCTTTAACCTTGTTCAGATCCTGGGGTAGGAATAAGTATCCCAAACCTTTAGACTTCGCCTTTGTATTAAGGGAAGATGACAAGCTAAATAGGAGTTGTATTTCTCGATTTAGTTTGCTGATTGCTTAAATTTAGGTAATTTTTGCAACTTTAGATTACAGTGGCTTGGCAGCTGAGTGTTTTGCATACCTGTGTGCACTAACTTTCTGTTTTAGGCTTTCATTTCGGGTTCAAAAGGAGCCCTAAGTGAAATCTCCCGCCGGGGGGGGGGGGGGGGCCCTGTAAAGAAGCTAGTCTTCACCAACAGATTTGGGAGGAGACCTCTGCTCAAAAGATCAAAAACCTGAGGGTTTATCGTTTTCACAACGAACATTTTTTTTTCATTAGCGCTCGCTAGCGCTCATTAGGCCTATCCAGACCTCCGTCTTTAAAACACCATATCTTCAAGAAAAATGGACCAAAACGTTTGAAATTTGCGGTCCTTAATAGCCCTACACTTTCCCAAGACTTCTGGGCAAACAGAACTTTAAATTTCCACTCCAATAATTTTCTACATCATTTTGAAAAAGTTACCAAAATGACCGGCGCCGCACGCAAATCTTCAATCGCCATTTTCAACAACTTGTAAATAAACTTGTAATTACTTTATTTCTTTTGCAGGCATAAAGCCAACCAGCTTAGTGTTGTTTAGGAGGATTTATCCTCACATACATGTGTTAGATCCTCGGGGGCTTGCTTATTCTACTGTTGTTTAACATTAATAAGGATTCGTGCGTTTAGTCTTTGAGGTTTCATGACAGCTTGTCATACCCTGTTTATTTCCCAAACCCACCACCAGAGCGCGCCACCTTACTGAGTGCCAGTCAGGTGTAACGAGCGTGATCATAGGATACACATATATAACATCTCCTTCCTTAATGGAAGGGAATTTTAACTAATCATAAAAGTAAAAGAACAAGTAAAGTTCACAACAATATCAAAACTCGTTGATAAATCGCCTAGGCTCGGTCACTGCCCTTCCGCTTCTTCTTGTGTAGATGAGCTGTAGGTGAGCTGAATAGGGTTGCCTTAGCACCTGGCTGGTGGATGGTGCTCGTGTTTCATACGTACTGCTTGGGGTTGCCTGGACGATGCCAGGTGTTTGTGTTTCTTGTATTCGGTTAGCCATTGGTGTTTGTCCTGTTGTTCCCCTAAAACGAAGGAATCGTCGGTTACGTTGGTATTCCCCTCCCTCACTCGACACGACTTGATATGATCTTGGTTGCGGGCCCACGCGAATGACCTTGCCTTTAGTCCACTGAGCTGATGGGGTCTTTTGCATTCACACTAGGTCTCCTTGTTGTAGGGGTTTTAGGCTTCTAGTGTGGAGGTCAGCTGAGTTGTGCTGATTGTTTTGGCGGCGAGTCAATGCCTCTCTGTAGTCTGAGCAGTTAAAGTTTGGTTCGAGAAGCACTTTAGTAGTTGGTAGGGTTGTTCTGATGAGGCGACCCATTAGCATCTTGGACGGAGCTTCTAAATCTGCAGATGGAGTAGCTCGAAATTCCATGAGGACTTTATACAGGTCTTGACCATCCTGTTGAGCTTTTCGAAGAACTTTCTTGAGCGTCTGAACTAGGGTTGGGAAAAACCGGTTATTTGCCTAAACGTTTACTAAACGAACCTAATTTACCGTTTACCGTTTAAACGGTCCCCCCCCCCAACAAAATAAAAATAAAAAAAGCTTGGAAACCTGCATTGTTGTCTAACTAAAATTAAACTAAATAACCAATATTTACATTTCCAAAGATAAACTTAAATTGTACCACAAATTATTTAAAAAAAAAACTTAAACCATTATGAACGATCGTTGTTGATATTCGGTAAAGTCCGAAAACATTATCGGGGGAAAAAATGTGCTAACACCTTTCAAACTTCACCTATAAGTTCATCGAATCGTAACAGACTAGTAGCAAGAATTTACCCCCTAACCCCTATAAATTCTTGCCAGTAGTAAACACCGGGTACCAGTTTTTTCCGTCTATTTGATCAGTCGATGCGGGAAGTAAATATAGCAGTAGGCCTAATCATAATTTTTTTTTATTTACCTTGATTATTATTTTTGTTGTAGGTATTGTCAAAACTGGCGTTAAATTAATTTTGTGTGATGAAAATAGCACGTGGTTTAAGCGATCGTGACACATTAATCACGGAACAACATGCGGTCGTCATCTTGTCGCGTTTGAACGCTGGAAATTCCGGGGGAAATCCCCTTTCCGGCTGCCATCGATGTTGACATTAATTTCAACGAATAAACTGCTCCGTTTCAACGGCCGCGGTGCCTCCTTTAGTATCACGAGCTCCGATTGGTTGATTCTTGTAGGTGCTTGTTGAATGCGTCGGGCCAGTCATGAAATGACGTCACGCAAAGCGAGGAACGGCCGTTTCCATTGGCGCTAGTGTGCACGCGTCGTTTGTGTACAGCCGGCTAGGAGCCAAAGATGGCGGCCCGCAATGGACTGCGTGAGCGCTGTCAACGCTCGTTAATATTTGAGGACTTTAAACAACTTTAAGGTAATAAAAACATTAAAAAAATTGGCAGAGTAGGTAAAAAATACTGCAGAAGCATAACCAGTGGCTGTCAGCATTCCAACATCGCCCAGTTCAGAAAATGTAGCGATTTCTTTGGCCAAAGTTTTTCGGTATTTTTAGCCAAGAGCAATTTAGATAATCGAATACAGTAAGACCTCAGTTCGGATAACTGAGGTTTTACTGTACATTATATAAACAAAATTTATGGATATCCAATCAGAATAAAATAATTAATAAAAAAAAAAAAGCTAAGTATAATGCGAGACAAAACATAAGACCGACACCTTGCAACCAAACGTTTACAAATTTAGTTCCCTCTTACCATGTTTTCGGTTATAAATAAACGAAAAATGCTAAACGTTTAAACGTTCAAATTCCGGTTAACCGTTTAAACGTTTAACCGTCCCAACCCTAGTCTGAACCACACGTTCCATTTGGCCATTTGACCGTGGATAGTGAGGAGAGGAAGGGTTGTACCTAATATCCCACTCATCGTAGAACTGTCGAACTGCTGCAGACGAAAATGGAGGCCCCTGATCAGAGACAACTTCATCTGGGGCTCCATGCACAGAAAAAATTTATTTAAGAGCAGTTATGACATTAGTTGCATCAGTAGATGTCATACGTCTCAGTTCCACAAATTTGGAAAAATAGTCAACGAGTAACAAATATGTTGTTTTGTTTAACTCAAAAAAGTTAATTGCAACTTTTTACCATGGCCGTTTTGGAATATCTCCATCGAACCAGAAGTGGTTCAGCTATATTTGCATGCTGGTGTTGCTGGCACGTCTCGCATGATGAAACAAGATTTTCAATATCGGACGAGAGTCCTGGCCAGTAAAGAGCTTCTCGGGCTTGAATTTTCATCGCAGTGATCCCTGTATGGGCAGTGTGCAGTCTATGCAGTATGTCTTGACGAAGTGATGTGGGTATTACTGACCGCGGCACAGTAATCCATCCAAGAAATGGAGCTCGTCCCGGCAATGCCAAAATGGTTTAACTGACAGTTTTGTGCTTGATTTTGTGTCAGGCCACCCCTCTGCCACGTAATACAGGACATCCTGCAAAATTGGATCAGTTTCCGTTTCTTGGCGGATGTGTTGCATTTTACCTTGCGTCATTGTGACCAGCAGCGATACTTCTGCACTTGCAGCAATATTAGGGGGCTCACGGAATGATTCTGTTCGCAGAGGGGCCCGAGACAAAGCGTCTGCTAAAATTAGCTCTCGGCCAGGGATGTACACCATCTTGACATCATATCGGAGGAGACGAAGCAGGAATTTTTGTAGTCTTGGAGTTATAGTGTCGTATGGCTTACTGCTTAGGCCTATTAAGGGCTTGTGATCAGTTTGGACTAAAACTGGATGACCGTACGTGTAGTAGTTGAATCGCTCTAAACCAAACACGACGGCTAGGAGCTCTTTTTCTATTTGGGGGTATTTCTGCTGGGCTGTTGTTAGAGATGCTGAAGCATACTGAATGGGTCGATTATCTTGGATAAGGGCTGCACCAAGACCAAATTGGCTGGCATCTACTGACACGGTGACAGCTTTATTGCTGTCGAACACGGCGAGAACTGGTGCCTGCGTTAGGAGGGTCTTTATCCTGTTGAATTGCTTCTCCATATTTTCTTCCCAGTGCCATGCAATATCTTTATGCAAGAGCGTTCTTAATAAGTGGGATTAATGAGAGAGGTTAGGGATGAATTTTGTCAGATACGTCATAATTCCCAAAAATCGTAAAAGTTCATCAGCATTTGTTGGGGGGTGGAAATTCTGAGATAGCTTGAAGTTTCCGAGGGTCTGGCTTTAT